>JAJMIG010000167.1:0-17331 GCA_030583365.1 Sugiyamaella japonica | reverse complement strand
CCCGTTACAATCATAAAAAAAAGTCGCTTAGGGGGGGTCAAAACCACCTTCTGCTTTGAATTCAAACAAATTGAAAAGTCCACTGCAACCCTGACGTAGCCATTTACAGTTAAAAATGTGATAATATTCCTCTTTTTTGTTCGGGAATGTCTTGAAAATTAGACCCATAGGTACACGACCCCCGATATTGAAATGGCTCTCTGGAGAAGGGGCGCCGCCAGCGCCGCACGACTTGCTGAAGGGCTACAGCTACCTTCCAGCGTTTGGCCGACGAGCACGGGCAATGGGTAGTCTGCAATTCCACCCGTCTCATGCCGATGAGAGAAAAGCAGCTGGACAGCTGACGGCGCGGACTGGCGTCTGTGCGCTTCACCACACGCAGGTCGGCGGCATGCAGGGCGCGTGGACCCTGCGTCAGCACAGGGTGGGCATCTACGCACCTGTGCCCACTATTCGCTGTCGGCAACGGCCCCCGGCGCTGCCCAGACCCGTTTGCTCAAACCCGCCCCCTGCCCCCTCGAGCGTAGCTCGAGCAAACGGGTCTGGGCAGCGCCCAGCCGCCGGAGGCGTGCCCCCCGTGCCCGGACCCTGCCTGGGGCCCAGGGCCCAGGCCCCAACGCGGGGCGCCTGCAGCTGGGAGCAGAGGGTTAGGAGAGGGAGAGTGGGTGCGGGGTTGCGGGGCCTCGATGATGATGAGGGAGAGGCAGCGCGGGGCGCTAGTCAACAACAGCAGCAGCAGCAGCAGCAGCAGCAGCAGCAAGCTTGGCATGAGACACGCCCAACGACTGGGCGGGCGCGGTGGGGCCATAACCAGGACCTGGCGGTTATGTTGGAGAGCAGGAGGGTGGGATTATGGATGACGGTAACGCAGGGAGAGAGCAGCAGCAGCAGCAGCAGCAGCACACATGACGGCACCAGTCTCGAGGTACGCGCCCGGTTGGGAGAAATACATTGTCAGGTGGCAGGCGATCAGGGACGTGCGTAGGGGGAGGATGTTCGGAGTGAGTGGAAAATCAGGTGTCAAGGAGGGTGATAATAATGGCAGTGGTGTGGTAGTGGTGGTGACAGCGGTGGTGGCAGCGGTGGTGGCAGCGGTAGTGGTGGTAGTAGCGGTAGCGGTAGCGATAGCGGTAATGGTAGGTCTGAAGTCTAGGCTATGAGAGGATGGTGGTGGTGCTGATGCTGATGGTGGCGGCAGTTCAAGTTCAGCTTCCCCCTGGCTTCTCCGCCCCCTTTTTACTCGTCCTCTTCGTCCCCTTCCTGCCGCTCCTCCCACTGGCTCCGCCTGGCCTGATCACCTGTCCTACTGCGCTACTGCGCTGCCGTGCCAAAACAAACCTCCCAATTATGCGCTGGTGCGCAATTGAACAAACAGAAAAAATCAACCCAAATAATCCTTCTCTCCTCTCCTCTTCGTAAACACCACTCGACATCGACCTTGACCTGCCTGAATCTTTCGATTGATTTGACTGGACAACCAACCACACAAGTCGGTTGGTTACATTTGTTTGCGTTGCGAAAACACAGATACTGGAGCAGGCTTTTGGTAAGCAGTGATAGAAGTGATAGCAGTGATAGCAGTGATAGCAGTGGTTGCGGTGGTAATAATAGTAGTACATCAGGTCTCAGCTTAGCGGTTGTTGTAACCATTGTTGTTGTAGCTAGGTGTACTGCTGCTGCCGTTTCGTCGACTTTTTAGCAGTCATTTATTGGTACCCCTTTTTACAGCATGGCCGAATTGGTTCGTGAAACCGTCCAGGACGGCAAGACGGGCGAACCGCGAGAACTATGCTATACTCAATACAAGGTGGTAGGAAGCGGGTCGTTTGGAGTCGTGTTTCAAACCAAACTGTCGCCTTCAGGAGAAGACGCTGCAATTAAACGAGTACTTCAAGATAAACGATTCAAAAACAGAGAGCTGGAAATCATGCGCAAAGTATCACATCCCAACATTGTGGAGCTAAAAGCATTTTTCTACTCGACTTCAGAACGAGACGAGGTCTATCTAAACCTCGTGCTCGAATATGTGCCCGAAACGGTGTATAGAGCGTCGAGATACTTTTCTCGCCTCAAAATGTCCATGCCTGCTCTGGAAGTCAAGCTTCTCACGTACCAACTGTTCCGGTCACTAGCATATATCCATGCTCTGGGGATCTGCCATCGAGACATCAAGCCCCAGAACCTATTACTGGACCCACGGACCGGCGTGTTGAAGCTGTGTGATTTCGGGTCCGCCAAGATCCTTGTTCCAGGCGAGCCCAATGTCTCATATATCTGTTCGCGGTATTATAGAGCTCCCGAGCTCATTTTCGGAGCCACCAATTACACGACGAAAATCGATATCTGGTCCTCGAGCTGTGTCATGGCCGAGCTCATGCTGGGCCAGCCCCTGTTCCCCGGCGAGTCGGGCATAGACCAGCTGGTGGAAATCATCAAGGTGCTGGGCACTCCCTCGCGCGAGCAGATCCGCACCATGAACCCCAACTACATGGAACACAAGTTCCCACAGATCAAGCCCCATCCTTTCTCCAAGGTGTTTCGCAAGGCCTCGCCCGACGCGCTGGACCTCATTTCCCGCCTTCTCGAGTACTCGCCCGGCGCCCGGCTCAGCGCCATTGAAGTCATGACCCACCCTTTCTTTGACGAGCTACGAGACCCTGCCACCACGCTGCCGGACTCGCGCAACCCCGGCTCGCCCGCCCGCCCGCTGCCGCCCCTCTTTGACTTCTCGCCCCTCGAGCTGTCCATCGCGCCCGACCTCAATCACAAGCTCGTTCCCGACCACGCGCGCCCGGCCCTGCGCGCCGCCCACGGCATAGATCTCGACAGCTTTGTACCTCTTAGACAAGAAGATATTCGTAGCAATATTAATAACTAAACCTGTTTTCTTGTCCATGTTCCCGAGCTGGGGCTCGCCCCGCTCTCGCCTCCGGCGGCTGGGCGCTGCCCAGACCCGTAGCTCCGCTTCGCGGAGAGCAGGGTCCCCAGGCTGGCTGGGGGGGTATCGACCCTCCGCGAAGCGGAGCAACGGGTCTGGGCAGCGCCCAGCCGCCGGAGGCGAGAGCGGGGCGAGCGCGGGGCGAGCGCGGGGCAGGGCGAGCGGGGTTACAATTGTAGAGAGTAGCTATACTCGTCTTCCAGGTTCTGGGCGAGCCACAGGGAGATGCAGGAGAGGGTGACGGCGACGTTGCCCACGACGTTGGAGATGCCCATGCCGAGCGTGGGCATCGGGAAGTTGGGCACGATGTAGCGCAGAACGAGCACGACAATGGACCCGGAAAGCCCGCCGGCCAGGAGCGCGAAGCCCAGGAAGAGGACGACCTTGGCCTGCCAGTCGGCCGACGACGAGTAGCCGTTGGACGAGCCGAACGAGAACGACTCGGACGTGAGCCGCGACTTCTCGACGGTGTTGATCACCAGCATGCCCAGCGACGACAGAATGAACGGCAGCCAGTCGGCGAATTTGACATGGACTGTCGACGCATTGCCGTGTTTGGAGTACAGCGCCGAGTCCAGAATGGCGTAGAATCCAGCAGAGTAGAATGCTCCAGAGAGGTAGACGCCGGCTGCTCGCAGCGTGGTTGATGAGATATGAGGGAGGCCGAACCGGAACAGACGGTGGTCCGACATTGTGTAATGTGATTGAGAAAAGGGTAAATAAATTGATAGGGGTGGCGTGTGATAGCGGTAGAGATAGCTTCGTCGCAGGTGGTGAAGATGTCTAACATGCTGGATAGATGAGAGGTGGGTTATGAGGTGGGTTATGAGGCGGGTGCGGCGGTGACGCTGTTATGCTAGTTACCCCTGAGTACCCCTGATTTCATAAGATAACGAATAGCAAATAGCACGTTGGCACCGAGTCCGCAATCATCATCACTAGAACGAAAAAGATTACATGGCTTGGGTGGAGTGGATACGACCTTGATCCAGACTTTTGCTTTGCACACTTGATACAATAATATGACAAAACAGGTTTATATACAGAATAGGTTTGTAATAGATAATTTTTCACATACGCAAAGATCAGTGTCAGTCGTCAACGTAAGGCGTTCAAGAGATAACTTGACCGTATAACTACCCATCTGTCAGCGGTTGCAAATCCAACTTCAGATTGCTTGCTAGTCTTTCCGCCAAAGTGCTCGCCACTTGAACCACACTCACATCCGCCCGTCCGAGCTGAGCCATCGTGGTAGTGCACTTGTCTGGGAGTCCACATGCAACAATTCGATCAAACCAGAACCGGTCCGTGCTCACGTTAAGGGCAAGCCCATGCGACGTTATGCTTCTTCGTACGTGGATGCCTATGGCAGCGATTTTTTCACTATCAGAAACCCATACTCCCGTGTCGGACGTCGTGAACGACTGAATCCCATATGTCTGTAGAGTTTCAATAATGCTGTTTTCTAAAAGGCGCACATAGCACCGGATCTTGATCCCCGCCTCTCGGAGATCGATAATAGGATACATGACAAGCTGGCCCGGTCCATGAAACGTCGTCTGGCCTCCGCGCTGTGACTCAATGAACTCTGCTTGCCCGTTACATCTCAGGTAGTCCATCTCACTCGCGGTCAACTGGCCTATTTGCCGCCTTCCAGCTGTGTACACTGGTTTCATTTCAAATGCAAGCAATACAGGCTCAGGTCGAGTAGTCTCAGCCCCTACCGACTGTCTACGAGCTTTATAGTCGAGCCATTGTCGAACATAATGTTCCTGGATCCTCCCGGCCTCTGTATATGAGCACAGTCCCTGGGGCGGTCTGAAAAGAAGCCGTCCTCCGTTGAGTGATTTTTTCACCACCAATCCTTCACAAGCAGCACTAGAAGCAGCACCAGTAACACCAGAAGTAGCACCAGAAGCACTAGAAGCAGCACCAAAAGCTCCCCAGAGACTTTTACCAACTCTCATCACCAAGTCAAGTCATGTAATATGATTGATCTGAGGATATAAATTCCGTGCGGCGTTCATCCAGGGCCTCTGCCTACAGGCAGCAGCGAGGTCTCAACATGACTGTGAACTGTATGTATATATAATTTATATTCTATAATTATATTTCTATATTTTATATTTCTATATTTTATATTTATTCTAGCATACCACTCAGATAGATCTTTTGGCGGGCTGGGCAAATAATCGCATCGAATAGGCTTCACTATCAGGAGCTACCACCACTCCTGTCTCGGCTTCATATTGAAGCCAGAATTGTAATAATTCAGCCAGAATTGCCGGTTCCTGTTTAGCCAAATTCTTAGTCTCTCCTTTATCGCGGGTCAAATCATATAGCTCCCATTCCTGATTGCCTTGGTCATTAGGAATATAGACTGCTTTGTAGTTTCCCCGTCGGATCGCTCTCTGACCAAACAGCTCCCAACCAGTAAAACTGGTCTCCAAATGAACCCGGTTGGTCGTCGACCGGAGATGATCCACCCATGACTTTCCTCTCGGAGTAAACACGGCACGACCTCTAAACTTGTCACCAACCGGTTTAATATTGGCCAGTTCAAGAATAGTAGGCAGGATATCCATAACAGTGGTAAACTCATGAGAAATGCCTCCCAGAGCTTTATTACCGGCTGGTGGATAAGAAACAATTAGTGGACATCGAATTCCTCCTTCTAAAATGTATCCTTTACTAAGTTGAGAAGGGGCCGTTGAGGCCTGGGCCCATCTGGGTCCATACCAAATAAACGAATCGTAATCACCCAAGTTTTCAAGTGAATTGTTAAAATACTTGACTGGTGGATTGGCTGATAGAACTGGAATGGCCTCAAGAATAGAGCCCTCGGCGCCATTATCAGACATGAAAATGATAAACGTGTTTTCAAGTTGACCAGTTTTTTCCAAATAATCAACGACTCTTCCAATATTTCTGTCTAGCACTTCAACCATAGCAGCATAAATCTCCATTGTACGAGCAGATATGGCCTTTTCTTCTGCTGTCAACTCATGCCACTCCTTTTCTCCAGTAACCACGGGGGCAATAGTAACCGTCTCGTCTATCAAGCCAAGTTTACGCTGAGCTTCTAGACGCTTTTCACGCAACACATCAGGTCCTTCATCATAAACTCCCTTGTACTTGTCGATGATTTCTCTTGGCGCCTGTAAAGGCCAGTGCGGAGCAGTAAAGGGAAGATATGCAAAAAAGGGCTTCTTCGATTTGTCTGTAGTCGACAATTGGTCGATTAATTGACTAGCAAAGTAATCCGAGGAATAGAACCCCCCTTCAGTTTGTTCAAGAGACTTGTGATCAACAAAGTCATTGTTTTTAGTATAAAGAGGTGGCAAAAACTGGAGGGCTGGAGATTCCAGAGTGCCTGGTTCATAAGCATAGTGATTTCCTGCGCCTGGTAACAGGGCAAACGACTCCTGGAATCCTCTAGCAGCAGGAGTCCGGTCGGCGGTAAGTCCCAAATGCCATTTACCAGCCATCAAAGTTCTGTATCCATTGTCTGCAAGAATCTCGGGCAGAGCAGCTACCTTGTCATTCAAATATCCTTCATACCCAGGTTGCGAGTCCCACAAATGAGGATATCTTTTAATTGTCTCGGCCATTTGACCCAGACCGGCAATATGGTTGTCAGTACCACTGAGTAGCATAGACCGGGTCGGCGAACAAGCGGAAGCGGTATGGAAGTCGGTGAATCTGATACCTCTACGAGCCAGCGACTCGAGATTCGGGGTATGAATCTCTCCTCCAAAGGGCGACACATCAGACCATCCCAGGTCGTCTGCGACAATGACTAAAAAGTTTGGTCTTTGAACGGTCATGGCAGTTCGTGTGGATGAGTGAGTGACTTGTCAAAAGACAAACTCACAATCAGTTGACACATTATAACCGCATCAGTGATCTTGACTGGCTGAACTGAAGATGTTATGTCATTGACAACAGAATGACAACATTTGTGTGTACATTACGCCAAATCACGAGTTGAGCCGCTTCGTTTTGCAACTTTGATCGCGACACAGCCATAGCACAGCCATAGCTAGTGACATAATCTGTTATCTCGAGGGTCTTTGAAATTTCCCCGCTTTTTGCCCCCTTCCCCTCCTTCCCCCTTTTCCCCTTCCCCCGCAACCCCCTCCCCCTGCATCAACGGCTGGCGGTTGCCAAGATGTCTATCTAAGATCTGCTATCAATCAAGCGCCTTTACAGACTAAATTAATACAACTAGTTTGTTACTCTATAAATAGAGGACTAAAAATAGGGTACTTGGAGACGCACGACAACAAATACAGATGGCTCTTTTCATTTCTCGTTTGCCCGTTAACTGGTGAAGCGAGCACAGGGCCCATTTTGGCGCCCAGGCCTGTGCGCCCATCCTATGGGCCTGGCCCATAGACGATACTTTGGGCAGAGCCGAGCCACAATGACAAACATCTCCATCATGAACTGATGGCAAATACGATTTGGCCGTTTGCCAGAGAGTCTGTGAAAAGTGTGGAAAGCGTTTACGGTAGTACCGTAGCGACGCCACCATTTCAGAAGCTGCCTACTCTGGTCGAAAAAATGGTGCTCCGCACACTACCTCATCGCCCACATTTTCCCAACGCCACAGATCTTCGCGGCAGATCTGCCCTACTCGACTTGCCCTGTAAAACCCTGGGATCGCTACCAAACGCATGGCAAAAACCTTGGATCCGCATCCGCCGAGACTCATTACACGGGTTCTGCTAGCGCGGCCGTACTATCCGGGTCGAACAAACTTCTGTCAGGAACTTGAACTGGTTTCCAGCTTATCCGTACCAGGCAGGATCTGTCGGATAGCTTACGGATAAATTACGGATGGCATACAGATTGGGCAGGACTCGTGGCTCTCGCGGATATGGTTCCGGTTAGTCAGCGTATACAGTGAGAGTGAATGTTGCAAAGCTCGGCAGTTTACAGGCGCAAGCCCAGTCATAAACTGATGATCCTGGGACCCAGAGCGGCGGCTGCGTCGTCGGACATGTCAATGCACTGCCCTGCATTTTGATGATCTCATTTACATGCATCTCAGCGAGAGCATTAATTCTCGGAAATAAATATTGAGAGCACGGCCCTTTAGCATTTCCAATTTTGGTTGCAAAAAAGTCAATTCAAGAGTCAGCTAGTTGTCTTAATACGATTATGATCAACTTGTTTTTAAGCGGGAAACGAGCGAGAGAATACAAACTCTATTCTACTACGTTAATTTCTATTACCTCACAGGTATAAAGTCTGAGCAGTTTCCTTTGGTGTTTGTGTTTGTGGCCGGTTTTCTGTTTTCTACCTGTTGTTGGGTTTTTTTTTTGGCTGAAAACAAAAAAAAAAAATGATTTTCCGACACTGGCGGCTGAAATTCAAAGGCCTATGGCTCATTTCCTCTCTGGTGGCTATGGGATCCATTTCGTTTCTATTAGAACTAGCCACTCTAATTGTCCATGTCACGGTGCGGGCTGCTCACAGAAAACTGAGTGTTGGTTTAATGACCCCTGCAATCGTCACCACGTTTGTATCCAAACTGTCAATCATTGGTAACGAGTTCCTGCTACGGAGTAAATATTACAAAAAGAACCCTGAATTATGTGCCAAGGGTCTGGAGGTTTTACTAGAGGCATTGTTCTTGATCAATCTTGGTTCGGTGATTTGCTGCATTGTAAACCTAGCCATAGAATCATCTTACAGAGGTCCCGATGGTGAGCTTCTCGACTATCAAACCACTCTGACAGCTCTATCTGCTGTAGCAGTGGGCTTTCAAGGATGTTTCACTATTCTGCTCGGTCTGTATGCATGGTGGCCTATATACAACGCTTACCAAGCGGTTCTGCTAGTATGTGCAGTATTACAGTTTATTGTTTCAACGTTAATCATTCTTGTCAACAGTTTTAATGGTGCTTTTGGTAATCACAAGCTCACCCGGCTCATGGCCGTCCTTTACCGATTTTGTCCTCATTTGAGCTGTATCATTGCCAGTTCTGCTTTCATGGGATTCGGGATTTCCGTGGCGGCTGGCAAAGCTCATCGACTAAGTGAAATAATCACTCGATTTATTCGCTTTTATATCCTGCTCACATGTGGATGTGCTGGCCTATCATTTGCATATATTGTCATTTCCTTTGATATGGTCCAAACTAGTCATACCCGAGATGATTTGTTATGGGACGTCGCCAGTGCTAACCCCGGTCTAGCAGTTGCTAGTTTTCTACTATGTGTCCTCGGGGTTATATCTGCATACAAAGTTCAAGCAACTCCCAAGTCAACATTAGAAGTAGAGGTTTACGATTTATGCAAATTGTCTCAATCCCAGTTTGCCGCTTATGCTCAGCTCATTGATCGATATAGTAAGCAAGTTCCCGGTGCGCCCAGTGGAGCCAATGCTCTGTCTTTAATGAACGCTTATAAAATGGTTAATAAAATCCCTGGAATGCAATGTCTTGTTCTGCGAGTATTCAGACCAGATCCTGCCACGACGACGGCCCAAAAAACAGCATCAGCTAAACCGTCTGATGCTGATGCAGAGACTCTGGTGGGATCTCTTCACACAAAGCACTCCAATACCCTTTGTTTAACTTATGAGCAAATCCCAGAATGGATTAATCTGGATAGAGAAATGATTTTGCCATTTGACAACCACGACAATGATGACAGTAGATCAGCAATTACTTTGAAGCCTACGGACCAGCCGCCATTACTATCGAAAAATAAGCTTAAACGATTGCAGAAGAAGAAGTTAAAGGGCGACAAGATCGATACTGTTAGGATGATGATGATGACAAGCGATCAGACGGCCACAGACGAGGCAGCATCTAGTGAATTTAAAAAGGAACTCATGTCAACAGAAGCATTTGTGCTGATCACATCATTCAGAAACTATGACCTAACAGGAAATGTAGACGGAATGTTAGGAAAGATTCTCACCAGGTTTCTTGGTAGTAAAGCACCATTTTGGCAGCCTCTATGCATCAATCTCGGGCTGGTTGGGTTCCACTGGCCATTTAGAGAGGCAACTTTTTACTGTTCTCCCAGTAAACGACCGGTAGCTCGCAGTGCTGCAGTGCTACGTGCCATAACTCAATGGAATCATAAATTACCGAAACACGACCGGTTCACGGTGTTACTCAATCCCGTATACCAGCATGAAGCCACTGAACAAGCATTGATCCCAAGTGGCTGGATGACGACATCTCTTCCACCAACTCATATTATTGATTTACGGCCTTTTAGCGGCAAATCACTAACTGAATATCTCAAAGCCATCAAATATCGTAACCAGAGCGTGGCCTTTGTCCAGGCAGGTGGTACAGTGGTAGAAAGTAAAGACTTTACTGACAGAGAGTGTACAGTAGCACTCCGGTTATGGAACAACATTGCACAGAAGAGAATTAGTGAAGGACATACAGCAGTGCTTGCGACCCCTCAAGAGAGTTTATTTAAAACACTTGGACAGAAGCAACCTGTTGACGAGAGTAATGGACATCGGTCGTTGCTATTTCTAAAGGTTGGAGAACGAGTCATTGCCTCGTGCGTCTTATTCCGACTTGGAGCCACAATAACGTCTGATCTCCAGGGCCTGGATCATGAGCTTGGTCGCAAGTATAAAGCATACTTTGTCATGATGCAAAAGACTATAGAAATTGCCCTGAGTGAAGGCATTCAGTTTGTGGATTTTGGGCCCACGACATCTAAAGCTAAAATGGACATTGGTTGCAAGAGTGTTCCGCTCATGGGAGGAATGTATTCAAACAGTTTTCTGCTACGTAGGGCCATCAGTATGTCAGCTAAGCTCGTTAATAAAGAGCAGTCTGCTGTTTAAGCTGAGCTTGTATTTATAAATATATTTAATTAAAGTCGGTTTAGGACCAACAAGTACTTTGTAATCAGTACCTTTAGTTGGCTATTCTGAACCGCCAGAATGAATGTCGCTAACAGTTTGCTGAGCTTGTTTTTATTAAAGTCGGTTTAGGACCAATAAACACCCTGTAATCGGTGCCCTTTAATTGACCATCACCCTGAACAGCCAGAATAAATCTGGCAGCCCATTCCACTGTAGACTCGCTACCGTCAGATTTGGTATACTCGACATCTCCATGAATAGCTAAATCTTGGATTGGGTCCGAATCCTTGCTGAAAGGATACACTCGAAATATGGTATGCTTTCTGCTTGCAATGTCGGTCCACATTGACTGACGAAGAGTCGTAATGGAAGCATGGCCCAGAGCTTCCGAAGGGCCTATTTTCACATATGCGTCGGAGGTAAACTGGGCAACATACGGGTCGCTGTCAGCAGGCGGTTTCAAGTCGGATTGTTTATAGAAATTAGATAGAAAGTCTTTGACTGCATTATTTGAGTAAGACTGTGGTACACTAATGTGATAATCTGTCATTTTCGCCAATTGTTTGGAAGAATTGTAAATTATTAATCCTGTCTGGAGGAGATTAAGGGCTCTTATATGAGAAGCCTTTGCTGCACATGTATCACGTTATTGGCGTAAGCGAAAGAGCAAGTTCCCGA
The DNA here is from genome assembly GCA_030583365.1 of Sugiyamaella japonica. Taxonomy (NCBI): domain Eukaryota; kingdom Fungi; phylum Ascomycota; class Dipodascomycetes; order Dipodascales; family Trichomonascaceae; genus Sugiyamaella; species Sugiyamaella japonica. The sequence continues at coordinate 5,863 of JAJMIG010000167.1, read as the reverse complement.
CTTGAAGCGGATGCTCGTCACGGATCAACCTTGGTCCATGGGAAATGGTTTTACCGCTTCGAAAGTCAGTCAGTCAGTCACAAGATGGAATCTATCCATTCAGCTATATATGTCGCTATATCATCCGGACATTCTATACATGGCCAATGTCCAATTCCAGGTAGCCTGTGAACCTGTTTAGAGCCGCTGCCTAGAGCCTGGTCAATGATCTTACTGCATGTTTCATAAGGCGCCGTTTTATCGTCTTTACCTACTAGAATCAGGACTGGTTGGACGATTTTCGAATAGTTGGGGACAGGCGCGTTGGCAATGGCTTCACACATGGCGGCATATCCAGTTGGCGATTGTTGTGAAACCAGATTGCGAATGAAAGCTCGATGGAGCGGTTGGGCTGCTGAGCCAGGGGCATTCTGTGCGACAGAGTCGGCAATGGGTATCACCGAGTTCGAGGCACGCACAATGTCCACTCGTGATGTCATGGCTTGTTTAATGGTATCATTGGGGTAAACAGCACTGATGAGAACGACGCCCGACACAGATGAGTAGTGCTCGGCAAACCTACATGCAACAATTCCTCCCATAGAATGACCTACAATAATGACTTTTCCAGTACAGTGGAATGCATCCAAAACTACCTTGACATCGTCTGCAATTGAATCGATTGTAGGACGTTCGGGTCCGAGGCCTGATAACGCCGACCCTTCGGTGTCCATAAGAATACAGTTGGCCCTGGTCACAAGTGTCGGGAGCAGAGCGTAGTAATAATTCTGAGATGATCCCAGGCCGTGCACAAATACCAGCGTCAGCTCGCCAGTGACCAACTCTTTTGTCAGAGTTGCGTCTGCTGACTTTCCACAAGCCCAAACATTCAGATCTTTACCATTGACTAGCATTGTATATAGCGCGCCAAAGTGAAGACACCACACCGTGTCTACCGGTATTTATAATCACCGTATAATCGTACAACCGTACAATAGTGATCATGGACGAATTCTAGTCATCGGATATCTGACATTCATCTACCTGTCATTCATCCGTGCCGGAGCCGATAGGAGCAGCAAGAAGTAGGTCGGATAGCGTCACCCCGCTTATACTGCAAGCGGATAGGTGACATAGCCGTCTGTCGGATATATGACCCCACACTTGTATATTCCTCCTCCTTTTTTCGTAATATGATATATATATATATATATATATATTAACAATGTGTTCTCAGTCAGTAGGCTAGCCTGTCGGTCAGTCAGTCATGTCACACTATAGCGTTGTTGCTACTACTCAAGATATCTTCGAATCCATAGTCGGTGATTCACGTAACTCGCTTCCTGATGATGCCAGATCGTTAGCCAACAAGGTCAATTTTTGGACTGACGCTTGCCCAGACTCTGAATTATTGATTCTTCCTTGTCCGTTCAAGGAATGCGAAGTCATCAGCGCTCTGAAAGGCGTCGAGGCCTCTGTTGCTAATGCAATTGGCAAACTGAGATATGGATTCGAGCAGACGGCCAAGATCGATCTGTATCATGCCAGTTTGTTCTTGATCATGGCCTACGTAGCTTCTGTCAATGGTTATACAAAGCTCGACAAGCGGGTAACAAAGCATTTGAAAGACACAGATCTTCTTGCTGCTCAGTCCAATCTGTACCGACGGATGTCGGCCAATTTATACCGCACAAAAGATGGCAGGTATTTCCATATTCATGGCTCTCTAGATGCGTCTACAACGCTTAATATGATTGGATTACCGTCACATTCAGATCTGGATGATTATGATAAAATCATCGACTATATTGGAACTGCGGTATCCAACTTCACGGCTGCTGAACTCGAGGCGTTGAACAAGCAGTATCGTCAGGCTGGTACCACGGCCCTAACACAAGAACAGTTTCTAGCTACTCCACATGGTAAAGTCATTTCGTCTTTGCCTCCATGGGAAGTGACTGCTTTAGAAACTGATGATTCCAAGCCTGTGCCATTTGTAGACACAACCGATGGTGGTAATGAAGAAACACGGCAGATATTGTCTGGAATCAAGGTCGTTGAAATGTGTCGCATCATTGCTGGACCCACAATTGGACGTGTTTTGGCTGAATATGGAGCTCAGGTAATTAAAGTCACGTCGCCCAATTTATCTGACGTACCGTTCTTTCAGGTCGATGGTAACATAGGCAAGCATACTACAGATATCGATATCAAGACAGAAGAAGGCCGTAAACAGTTTGAAGCACTAATAGCTGATGCTGATATAATTCTGGATGGCTACCGAACCAATGCTCTTAAGAAGCTGGGGTTCGGGCCAGAAGATTTCGCCAGGCTTGGAAAACAACGAGGAAAAGGTTATATTTACGTTTCAGAAAACTGTTTTGGATTCAAGGGAGATTGGTCATATAGACCTGGCTGGCAGCAGATTGCCGACTGTGTATCCGGCCTTGCTTGGTCTCAGGGTCGTGCGTTTGGTCGAGAGGAGCCCATCATCCCCCCGTTTCCTATGAGCGATTACGGTACTGGTTGTATTGGAGCCATTGCTGCTTTGGATGCCATCTATAAAAGAGCAACCCAAGGTGGCAGTTATTGGGCCACTAGCTCGCTAGTTCAATACGACCTGTTACTAATGGCCCAAGGCCAGTACCCAGCCGAGATCTGGCAGTCTATAAAAGACAAGCAAAAGGAAATGAACAAGGTCAGATACTACGATTCAGTTGACTCCATCTCGTCTGCTGCTCTTAAAGGACTTCAGGAAAGCAAAGCATTTGCAAGGTTAGAGTCTTACTTGGACAAGAGTCAGTCTCCGGGGTTCAAGGGAGAGGTCAAAGTGTTGAGTCCAGTAGTTTGTATGGATAAAACAAGAAATGGCTTTAATGAAACGAGTAGACCAAATGGTTACGACCAACCTGTCTGGTGGTAATGGTTGTTCCACCCATCATCTAATATATATATTTCAGCGCTATTGTATACTATTTATTCTACTTGCGTTGTTTGTTCTTCAATAAAGTCCCGCACCGCCTGTTTGAATCCAGGATCAGGACGGAATCCAAGTCTGATTGCACGCTCGGTATTAAAAGTATCGGGCCATGAAGTGACAATAGCCTCTAATATTGTATCCTTCTTTTCAACAATATATTTAACTTTATCCTGTCCACCCACTTCTACTAGGGCAGCAATAATGTCATGCACTGTTATAGTAACCCCTGGCAAATTGACAATTCTCGACGGGCCAAAGCTGGCAGTGGAGATTTCAGACCCAAGTATTGTATTGTAGACAATGTTGTTGGTACCTGCGACCCATATCTTGAGATCTTTTGAGACGGGCAGTACCGCCTCCTGGTTCGCCAATGGCTCTCTAATAATACCCGAAGCAAAACTCGAGGTAGCAGAAGACGGAGGCCCTGGTCTTACGACCACCGTAGGGTATCTCACAATGACGCCATCTATATATTTTCTTCGAGAGTAGTCGTTGATGAGAAGCTCGCAAATGGCTTTTTCGGTACCATATGACGACTGAGGGTTCAAAGCAGTGCCTTCAGTTATGACATTCGGTAATTCTCCTCCAAAACACGCACAGGATGATGTGAATACCACTCTGACCAATTTATGAGTTTTTTGGTGATTCTTTCGCAGCAAGTCTAGAATTGATCGAGTTGCATCAAGATTCACTTTCATACCGAGATCAAAGTCTGCTTCTGCACCACCAGACATGATACCATGCAGTAGAAACACCACATCCAGATCTTCCGTCACGACTTTTTCTGCTTCGTGGACTATATCAGCAGCAACGGATTGAACAAAGGGGTTATTTGAGAATTTGGGAGCCACAACATCGGTCAAGACCAGTTTCCTGACCTTTTGTTGTTCCAAAATAGCTTGTGCTATTCTGCGACCTAGGAAGCCCCCAGCGCCGGTAATTAATATGTTGGACATTAGCAACGAATGTACGTGAAATCAGCGTACACGAGTTATCCTTAATTTCAAAATGACATCTCATTATATAGTATCTCCGGATGATTCTTTTAGGGTCTCTCCGTCAGAGTGGGGGTAGCAAGTGGGGAAGTGGGGCAGTGGGGCAAACCCCAGACAGTGATTGACATCAATCCATCTGATCTCTTCCTTCATTAAGATTCCGCGAGTCCTAATTACTGAACTTCTATGCCGTGATCCGGAACAGTAATTAAAAGATAATGTGTACATCTTAAGGGTTTGGGCTAGGTAGACATGGAAGCCCGTTTGACAAATCGGTACTTATGTAATCTCCATCACGTCAGCATACAACGGAACCGTATGTCAGTTATCCGACGCTTCATTCCGCCCACAGATCTGATCTCTGATCTCACTATATAATACGCTCCCTGTTCATGAGCCTCCAATTAAATGTCAGAACCAGAACCATCTCGACACCGTGTATACGAGGATAGAGACAACACTAATTTATTCTTTTCATTGTTAGTTGCTATTTTGGTAGTTGTCGCCAGCTACAGCTACTATACTATATCGTCTGACACTCTTCCAGTATTATCACCTAACGATCCAATGGTTGCGAGCAGCGTAGCTAGAGCACCGTCGCTGTTTATTTCCCACGGCGGCGGTCCTCTTCCTCTTCTCAATGTTCCAGACCATCAGGAGTTATCGCGATTTCTTCGTGAAAAGGCTGCTTCGATTCTGAAACTTGATGGACCTAATAAACCCAAGGCGTTAATTGTTGTAACGGCTCATTGGGAAACCCAGGTTCCTACTATTTCTACTAGGACAGATTCTAAGCTGCTGTTTGATTATTACGGGTTCCCGAAAGAGACCTATTCCTATACTTATGAAGCTCGAGGATCTCCAGAACTTGGCCAATTGATTGCCGATACTGTTAAGAAAGGCGGGTTTCCACAGGTCGAGGTGGATTCCCAGCGAGGTTGGGATCATGGAGTATTTGTGCCCATGAAGCTTATATCTCCTGATGGACTGGACATTCCATTAATAATGATGTCGGTACTAAAGTCTCAGAATGCAGAGCAATTACTTAAACTGGGCAGGGCATTATCACCATTACGAGACCAAGGATTCGCAATTCTAGGCAGCGGCACTACGTTCCACAATTTCGACGGGATATTTGCTGATGGTGTTGCCAAAAAGAAGTTTCATACTATCAGTTCCAATTTCGAAAACACTCTGAACGACGTTTTGTCTGGCGATCGTGAAGGAACGGATAGTGAACAGATTGAAGCACGTTTGGCGCTGCTTCAGAACTGGCAATCATGGCCCGGTGCTAGCATTGTTCAACCTGTAGGTGCTCAGGATCACTTTAGTCCTTTGGTTGTTCTTGCTGGAACTCTGAAAGATAAAAAGGCTACCAGAGAGAAATATTTGGAGTTGTCTAATTTGCCTGCGTCTATCTGGTCATTTTAAATAGAATAAATTACAAATGCATTTCTAATTATAAGCTGTGATGGAGAGAGCAAATGATTTGAGGTAGGCCAAAGGGGTCAGCTATTGAAGACGAAAAAAGAAGGATGCTCCGCAACTGGGAATCGAACCCAGATCTCCCGCGTGACAGGCGGAGATTCTAGCCATTAAACTATTGCGGATGTTGTTGAAAAATCGAAAATTCATTAGTATATAGCACAACAGTATGAAATACGGGGTTAGGTGAAAATACCCGAAACAGAGCAAAGGGATCACTCCTTGAAAGCATTGATGATGATTTGGAGGTGACGAAGCTGCTGGGAACACCAGCAGGCATTCGAGCCATGTGTTTGTTTATCAAAGGCATGGAAGGGTTACTTAAAACTAATTAAGAAACCCACAAATAGGAATTCTTCGGGGTAGTTTCCATCAGAACAATGATTTACTCGGGATTGGTAGTAAAAACCCGATCTCCTAGCGT
>JAJMIG010000166.1:0-25496 GCA_030583365.1 Sugiyamaella japonica | reverse complement strand
GTCTCCGACGGCTGGGCGCTGCCCAGACCCGTTGCTCGAGCTGCGCTCGAGGGCTGGGACCGTGCGGTTCGGGCGGGCTGAGAGGGTCTTGCGCTCCCAGCCCTCGAGCGCAGCTCGAGCAACGGGTCTGGGCAGCGCCCAGCCGTCGGAGACAGGGTCCTGTGCCGCTGTTACTGGCTGAGCGCAGCGGAGCGCTCTCTCAGACACAGTCTCGGGGAGTCAAGGCCCGCGGGCTCTCCGCGACCGGCTTGTGTGCAAGGCGATTACGACAGCAAGAATCTACTGCACGATTATTGGCCTTAGATAATGCACGTTAATTTTCTTTTTGGGTCTGCCGATATCGGCAGCGAGGTGAGCAATAGGTGGGACATGATTGGCTGATCTGTGGCGGGGTGGTCGTGCAACAAATTCAGGCCTGATCCAGGCTGCGAGAGTATGTACAGGCGGAAATAGATAGATAGGCGCTGGAGGTGAAAAGTCAGCCCGCCGTAGAGTCATTTTAGCTTGTGAGAGAGACCCGTCGGAGGTACCGAGAGGTGAGCGTGGGCCAAAACGGTGGCGGCGGGGGAGACGGGGAGACGGAGAGACGGGGAGACGGGGGCAGGCGAGCTCATTCAATGGGCCCATACAAAGTACGACTTTGTCAAGGCAAGTTCAAGCCAATATCCATTCTATCGCTGCCCCGCAAAGTAGCCAGCCTTGGGTACCCAACCGTCGTTGGCCTAATTGTCCCACCGGCCACAGCCCGTACAGGCCAAGCCGTGCAATTCGCCTGCGTATGGCCAGCTGCGTATGGCCTGCGTGTGGCCCACTCTCCACCTAACAGTCGCTCCGTTGCGCTCCGTCCCCTCCCCCTTTTGCCCGTTACCGGCATGCCAGCCACTCCACTCACTGGGGTCGCTTGAGTCTCCCGCGCTCACATCTGGCTTCTGCCACGCCCACCACCACCCACACAAACTTGTCCCTCGCTACAGCCCGACGGATATTTTCCATATAATTAGCAGAACGTTTGTCGCACATTTTTTTCTTGTGAATTTTTTCTCGTTTTTTAGTCATTTATATTTTCTCGACTGGCATCCCTGATTTATCGACGATAATAGACATTGACAGTGCCAACCACGAATACGATTACGACGGTTGATTAAAGAGATTGAGTGAATAGGACTGTAAGTAGTAGTAAAGTAAAGTGCAGTGGTACTATAGTGAAGATGCAATTAATAGACGTTGGATGGTGATTTTGGGACAACCACTTCTACGCCGCTATATCATATTTGTCCAATTCTAACTGATACAGAATCAAATAGGTCCATTCAGACAGCAGTTACTGGGCCGAACGAGCATCCCAAACGCAAAGCCCAGCACATCACAATACAAGACTATAGTAAGTTGAATCTACTTTACTACAACTATCAGCATACTAACTTTTGCAGTCGAATCAAGTGATTTTAAAAGCAAGAATCAACAATTTCTACCTGGCTCACATTTAACATCATTGTAAGTCAATATCTGACGCTGACGATGACGATGACTACCCGGACATGCTTATTGGCAGATGAGCTGCATAGGCTTGCCGGATTAGCGAATACGATCTGGGAACTAACAATCTAAGCAATGGAGAAACTCAACAATGAGGTCAAGGTAGAGGAGGAGGAACAGTATACTCCATACAAATATCAAGATGGACCGGAAAACAAGTCGTGGGCAGGTGCCTTGCCCGTGAAACAGGGTCTATACGATCCCGAGTTTGAAAAAGATGCCTGTGGTGTCGGGTTCGCTTGTAACATCAAGGGCCAGGTGTCGCACAAGATCATTTCCGACGCCAAAAGCTTGCTTTGCAATATGACTCATAGAGGTGCAGTTGGCTCAGATGCCCGTGATGGCGATGGCGCCGGTGTGATGACGTCGATCCCGCACAAGTTTTTCGTCAAGGAGTTTGAAAGAGAACACAACTTCAAATTGCCTCCTCTGTGCCAGTATGCTGTGGGCAACTTGTTTTTCAAAAATGACCAGGAAATCCTTGTCGAATCCCAGAAAAGCTTCACCAGTATTGTGGAAAGCTTGGGACTACGAGTACTTGGTTGGCGTCATGTGCCTAGAGATTCATCTATTCTAGGCCCAGCTGCTTTGAGCAGAGAACCGATTATTTTGCAGCCAATTGTTGTTTTGGAAGCAGCTTATGGATCATCCAATACCCCCCTGGTTGAAAATACCGACGAAAAAGTGTTTGAAAAGGAGTTTGCCAAGCGATTTGAACGTCAGCTGTATCTTTTGAGGAAAAGAGCCACCCACACTATTGGACTGCATAACTGGTTCTATATCTGCTCCTTGTCCAATAAGAATATTGTTTATAAGGGACAATTGGCTCCTGTTCAAGTGTATAATTATTACCATGATTTAGCTAATGTTGACTATGAGGGCCACTTTGCACTTGTTCACTCTCGATTCTCGACAAATACATTTCCTTCGTGGGACAGAGCCCAGCCTCTACGATGGGCTGCTCATAATGGTGAAATCAACACTTTGAGAGGTAACAAGAATTGGATGAGAGCTAGAGAAGGCGTCATGGCTTCTTCCTTATTTGGTGATGAATTGGACTCGTTGTATCCTATTATTGAAGAAGGAGGCTCTGATTCGGCCGCTTTTGATAATGTATTGGAAATGTTGGTTATCAATGGAGTCTTGTCTCTTCCAGAAGCAGTCATGATGATGATTCCTGAGGCGTGGCAGAATAATGAAGGAATGGATCCTAAAAAGAGAGCCTTTTATGAATGGGCTGCGTGCTTGATGGAGCCCTGGGACGGTCCTGCTTTGTTTACTTTTGCCGACGGTCGTTATTGCGGTGCCAATCTGGACAGAAATGGCCTTCGTCCATGCCGTTACTACATTACAGATGATGATCGAATGATTTGTGCTTCCGAGGTCGGTGTCATGGTCATTGAACCCGAAAAAGTCATTCAAAAGGGTAGATTACGACCTGGACGAATGCTTCTGGTCGATACCAAGGAAGGCCGAATTGTCGATGACCGCGAGTTGAAGAAAAAAGTGGCTGCTCGGTTTGATTTCAAGGCATGGATTCATGGCAATCTCGTCACTATGGACGAACTCAGCCAGAAGATTGACAGATCCGACGTCGTGGTGCCCAGCGCTGCTAGTACTCTTGACGACGTGTCTGTTCAATCCGATGCTCGGTTGTTGGCGTTTGGGTATACGTTCGAACAGCTTAGTTTGTTGCTCGCGCCTATGGCTGCTGATGGTAAGGAAGCTCTCGGTTCAATGGGTAACGATGCTGCTTTAGCTTGTCTTAGTACCCAACCAAAGCTATTGTACGAATATTTCCGTCAATTGTTTGCTCAGGTCACCAATCCTCCCATTGATCCTATTCGTGAGTCGATTGTCATGTCTTTGGAATGTTACGTCGGACCACAAGGTAATGTGCTTGAGATGAAGCCAAACCAATGCGATCGGTTGTTGTTGCATTCTCCGGTTCTTACTATTGAGGATTTGGCGTCCTTGACCCATTTGCCCAAATTCTACCCGACTTGGACCATTGCTAAAATCGACATCACTTATCCTAGATCTCAAGGTTTGGAGGGATATGAAGCGGCTCTGGATCGAATTTGTAACGAAGCATCTGTTGCTATTGCTGAAAAGAACAAGATCATAATTCTTTCTGATCGAGCTGTTGGATCTGATCGAGTAGCGGTTTCGGCTCTCGCTGCCACTGGTGCAGTCCACCATCATCTTGTGCGCCAGAAGAAGCGTTCTCGCGTAGCTATTATTGTCGAGACCGCCGAGGCCAGAGAAGTGCATCATATTTGCGTGCTTGTGGGTTACGGAGCAGATGCCGTCAATCCCTATTTGGCTATGGAATCTCTTCTCAAGATGAACCGTGAAGGTCTTCTCAAGAGTAATGTTTCCGACGAAAAAGTCATTGCCAATTACAAGTATTCCATTGATGGAGGTATCTTGAAGGTCATGTCGAAAATGGGTATCTCCACTCTGGCCTCGTACAAGGGTGCTCAGATCTTTGAGATCCTTGGTATAGACAATTCTGTTGTTGACCGATGCTTTGCTGGTACTGCTTCGCGGATCAAGGGCATTGGCTTTGATTACATTGCTCAGGACGCGTTCTCGCTTCACGAAAAGGGATACCCATCTCGTGAAACCATCAAGCCTCTTGGTCTGGCTGAATCCGGCGAATACCACTGGCGTGATGGTGGTGAAGCACATATCAATGATCCCAGTGCCATTGCCAGCATCCAGGACGCAGTTCGTAATAAGAACGAAAAGGCGTACGACGCGTATTCCAAGAAAGAATACGAAGCAGTTAAAAACTGTTCGTTGCGTGGTTTGCTGGACTTTGATTTCGACTCGTCCACTGCCATTCCTATCGACCAGGTCGAGCCTTGGACGGAAATCGTGCGAAGATTTGTCACTGGAGCCATGTCTTATGGTTCCATTTCTATGGAGTCGCATTCCACACTTGCCGTGGCCATGAATCGTTTGGGTGGTAAATCCAACACTGGTGAGGGTGGTGAGGATGCCGAGAGATCAGCTGTTTCTGCTGATGGAGATACCATGCGATCTGCCATTAAACAAATCGCGTCTGGCCGTTTCGGTGTCACTTCTTACTATCTGTCTGATGCTGACGAGCTTCAAATTAAGATGGCCCAGGGAGCCAAGCCCGGTGAAGGAGGTGAATTACCAGGCCACAAGGTGTCGCAGTCGATTGCCAAGACTCGACATTCCACTCCAGGTGTCGGGTTGATTTCTCCACCTCCTCATCACGATATCTACTCTATAGAGGATCTCAAACAACTCATTTATGACTTGAAGTGCTCCAATCCTCGATCTAGAGTATCTGTTAAACTTGTGTCTGAGGTCGGTGTTGGTATTGTTGCATCGGGTGTAGCCAAAGCTAAAGCAGATCACATTTTGATTTCTGGTCACGATGGTGGTACTGGTGCTTCCAGATGGACCGGTATAAAGTACGCCGGTTTACCCTGGGAACTGGGTCTTGCCGAAACGCACCAGACTTTGGTCCTGAACGATTTGAGAGGTAGAGTCATTGTTCAAACTGATGGCCAACTTCGAACTGGTCGTGATGTTGCCATTGCCTGCTTGCTTGGAGCCGAAGAATGGGGGTTCGCTACTACTCCTCTTATTGCAATGGGTTGTATCATGATGAGAAAGTGTCACTTGAATACATGTCCAGTTGGTATTGCCACTCAGGACCCTGAGCTTCGTAAAAAGTTCGAGGGCACTCCAGAGCACGTTATCAACTTTTTCTACTATATTGCCAACGAGCTACGTGGGATTATGGCCAAACTTGGTTTCCGCAGCATCAACGAGATGGTTGGTCATGCCGAGAAGTTGAGAGTGCGGGACGATCTCCGCAATACCAAGACGGCCAACATTGATTTGTCGCCTATTCTGACTCCTGCTCATACTCTTCGTCCTGGTGTGGCCACCAGAAACGTTCGTAAGCAGGACCACCGTTTGCACGTTCGTCTCGACAACAAGCTTATTGACGAGTCTGAAATCACTTTAGAAAAGGGTCTGCCTGCTCGTATCAGTGCTGAGATTATCAACACGGATCGTTCTCTCGGATCCACCTTGTCTTATCGTATCTCGAAACGATTTGGAGAAAAGGGTCTTCCTGATGATACTGTACATGTCAACATCACTGGTTCTGCTGGTCAGTCCTTTGGTGCTTTCTTGGCCCCTGGTATCACTCTCGAGTTGGAGGGTGATGCCAATGATTATGTCGGAAAGGGATTATCGGGAGGTCGCATTGTTATTTATCCTCCCAAGAACTCTGTTTTCAAGGCCGAGGAGAATATCATTATTGGTAACACGTGTTTGTACGGTGCTACTTCGGGTACTTGTTTCTTCCGTGGTATTGCCGCCGAGCGGTTTGGTGTGCGTAATTCGGGAGCCACTGCTGTAGTTGAAGGTGTTGGTGATCACGGTTGTGAATACATGACTGGCGGCCGAGTGGTTGTTTTAGGAAGCACCGGTCGTAACTTTGCAGCCGGTATGTCTGGAGGTATTGCCTATGTATTGGATATGGCTCAAGAGTTTGTCAATTCAGTCAATACTGAGATGGTGGAGCTTAGCCAGATCACTGACCCGGCCGAAATCGCGTTTGTTCGTGGACTCATTGAGGACCACCGTCATTTCACGGAATCAGAGGTGGCTGACCGGATCTTGACTGATTTCAATCGGATTCTGCCTCGATTCGTCAAGGTGTTGCCTCTTGATTTCAAGAGGGTCCTGGAGGCCGAGGCTCGCAAGCTCGAGCAGGCCAAACAATCTGAAATCAATGGATTCTTGCATCAGATCAAGGAAGACCCCGAGGCCGATATCACTAATGGAGAGATCAAGAAAATCAAGGCTCTGTCTCGTAGCGCCACTCCTTCGCCTGCACCGGCTCATATTCATAGGGCTATTGAACCGAAAGTCATGGATCTTGAGGATACAATTCTCGATGCAAAAGCCGAGGAACAGAAGGCGGCCGCCAAAGTGCCTCTTGACAAATTACGAGGCTTTACAAAGTACAAGCGAAGAAACGAGAAATACAGAAACCCCCAGGATCGAACCAGGGACTGGGCCGAGATCTCCAACCGTCTCACCAAAGAAGAACTCAAGTTCCAAACTGCCAGATGTATGGACTGTGGAGTGCCATTCTGTCAATCCGACACTGGCTGTCCTATTTCCAATGTCATTCCTAAATGGAACGAGCTTGTGTTCAAGGATAGATGGTTTGATGCGTTCCAGAGATTGATGATGACCAATAACTTCCCCGAGTTCACTGGTCGTGTTTGTCCTGCTCCTTGTGAAGGTGCGTGTGTTCTTGGTATTAACGAAGATCCAGTCGGGATCAAGAGTGTCGAGGCTGCCATCATTGATCATGCTTGGGAACAAGGATGGATGGCTCCCAAGCCTCCCACTAGTCGCACTGGCAAGAAAATCGCCATTATTGGCTCTGGTCCTGCCGGGTTGTCTGCTGCAGACCAGTTGAACAAGGCTGGGCATAATGTTACTGTTTACGAGCGGTCGGATCGTGCTGGTGGTCTGTTGATGTACGGCATTCCTAATATGAAGCTCGACAAGCGTATTGTTCAGAGAAGAGTTGATTTGATGATTGCAGAGGGTGTCAATGTCATCACTAGTGTTACTGTCGGTGAAGATATCACTATGGATGAATTGAAGAAGGACAATGATGCCGTCATTGTAGCAGTTGGTTCGACGATTGCCCGAGATTTGAAGATTCCTGGCCGAGAGCTTAATAACATCAAGTTTGCCATGGAACTGCTGAAGTGGAATACCAAATCGTACCTGGATGGTACTCTGGAAGACGTGCGTCCTCTTATCGAAGGCAAGAATGTAATTGTCATTGGTGGTGGTGATACGGGTAATGACTGTATTGGCACGTCTGTGCGCCATGGAGCCAAGTCGGTTGTCAACTTTGAATTGTTGCCTAATCCCCCTGCTGCGCGTGGTAAAGATAATCCATGGCCTCAGTGGCCCAGAATCTTCCGAGTGGACTATGGACACTCTGAAGTTCGTGCTCACTACGGCAAGGATCCTAGAGAATATTGTATTCTGTCCAAGGAGTTTGTTGGTGATGAAGAAGGCAATGTCAAGGGAGTCAAGACCGTTCGAGTTGAATGGAAGCAGTCTGATAGTGGAGCGTGGCAGATGGCCGAAGTCCCCAACTCTGAGGAGTTCTTCCCTGCCGACCTTGTGCTGCTGTCGATGGGTTTTGTTGGTCCTGAAGCACAGAAACTCCAAGTCGACCGTGATCCCAGAGGTAACATTGCCACCACCCCATCTGGAGGCACTTACTATGTTGGTGACAATGTGTTTGCTGCTGGAGATTGTCGTCGTGGTCAGTCGTTGATTGTATGGGGTATTCAGGAAGGACGACAGACTGCTCGAGATGTTGACCAGTTCCTGATGTCCAATACCCGTCTTCCTGGCAACGGATCCATTGAGAAGAGGTCTTTCAACTTGTTGGAGTCTGCTCATCAGCATGCGATTACCGTCAAGACGTGATGAGGGTCAACGTGTGGAGACGATTCAGATATGGTGACGAAGTGGAAATGATAGACTAACGTTTGGACTGTATAAAAGATTTGTTTGATATAATTGAATATATGATTGATGTGACGGGCGCACCCTCGAGCGTAGCTCGAGCTACGGGTCTGGGCAGAGCCCAGCCGCCGGAGGCATTGACGAGGTGTAACGTGGTGAAGCGTGGTGAAGCGTGTTGAAGCGGTTTAAAGCATATGTTGCGATGCGCTTATATATTCGAGGGGCGAGCGTATTGAGATTTGTGTCAGTCACTAATGTCTGATATAGAGAGCGTTGAGTACGCAAAGGAACTGGATAAACGGTTTCCTTGTTATCGAGATGAGTTTGCCGTTCCAAGTTTGGGGTCTCTGGGACCTAATATTATAGGCAAGAGGGTGCGTGAAGATGAAGATTCCCCTTCGTACTACTTTTGTGGAAACTCGCTTGGATTGATGCCGCTTGCTACAGAGAAGGCGGTCGTTCAGGAAATTGAGGCCTGGAAACAGCGAGGAGTGGTGTCTCATTTCGACCATCCGCGTGGTGAACCCTGGGTGTCTATTGATGATCCAGTGACTCCTTTGTTGGCCCCATTGGTAGGAAGTGAACAGGACCCGAGCGAGGTGGCTATCATGAACACGCTGACTGGCAATCTTCATACAATGCTTTCGGCGTTTTACCGGCCAAAGGGCAGTCGATATAAGATTCTTTTCGAGCAGAAAGCGTTTCCTTCTGACACTTATGCTTTCCAAGGTCAGGTTCAATTACATGGCTATACGGTTGAAGACGCACTTATCCCCCTGGCGCCTCGACAGAGAGAGTATACACTGAGGACTGAGGATATTTTGAACGAGATCGAGCGAAGCGGCGATTCTATTGCAGTGATAATATTCTCCGGCATCCAGTTCTATACTGGTCAATTGTTCGATATGGAGACGATAACTAAAGCCGGTAAAGCCAAGGGGTGTGTAGTCGGCTGGGACCTGGCTCACGCGGTTGGTAACGTGCCGATGAGACTTCATGATTGGGGTGTGGATTTCGCTGTGTTCTGTACATACAAGTATCTCAATTCGGGCCCCGGGGCCATTGGTGGAATCTTTGTGCATTCTGATCACGCCAATGACGGTCGTCCAAGATTGGCTGGATGGTGGGGGAACAATGCGACGACCAGATTCCAGATGAAGGACGATTTTGATCCTATAGTGGGAGCGTATGGGTTCCGAATGTCCAATCCCAGTGTGCTGAACACGGTGTGTTTAGGTGAAAGTCTCAAGCTGTTCCAGAAAGCAGGCGGAATCGAAAAGCTGCGTCTTCGAAGTATTTCTCTTAGCAATTATTTATACGATCTTTTGACAAGGTCGAAATATTATGTTGAAGCTAGCCAGTCGTTTTCACAAGTGTCTGGCGCCTCGTTTACCATCATTACCCCGTCGGACCAGAATGAGCGTGGAGCTCAGCTATCGCTCCTGTTCCTGCCAATTGGTTCTGGCAATATGCAGAAGGTGTTGACGTTTCTGGAGCATCATGGAGTGATTGGCGATGAGAGGAAGCCTGATGTGGTTCGTCTTGCTCCGAATCATTTCTACAACACGCATGAGGAGGTGCGGGTGGTAGCTAATCTTTTGGATGAAGCGTTGGCACAAGTATAGTTCCCTAATTGCTGCTTACTGCCACGGGTGGTAGCTGGATGAAGCGTTGGCACAAGTACACTTTCCCTCATTCCGCCCTCTGTCACATATGATACATTAACTACTTTAAAAATAGCCATAGATTTATTACTTGCTATCCTTTCCACGCATATTGTTATCCTTTTCCCATTGATCCTTCCAAGCTGCTATCCGCTCTACATTAGATTCCATCTCCTCTACCGTATTACTCTCCAGCTCAATGACCATCTCCTCGGCGTATCCTTCATGAGCTTCATCAAGAATGACCTGCATGATTTCAGCATCAATGTTCTCCTCAATCTTATTGTCACTATATCCACGCTTTTTCAGTCGGTCGTACAGAATCGTATTGTCCGTCCTTAGAACCACCACCAGATCCACCACTCTCTCGGGGAATATATCACAAACGTGCCAGTCAATAATCAGCCCGCCCTTTTCAAGATCGTCTTCTATCGCATCCATCACCTTGTCCTCATCGACAATATGACTCTGGCGCTCTTCATCAAACCCATCATAGCAATCGCGTTCTTTGGCAATATCATTAATAGAAAACAGTTTCAGATCAGGTAATAGCTCGGCCAGTGCCTGAGCATGACTGGATTTGCCAGTGCCCTAAAAATTACCCCAGTTAGTAACTCCACCACCACCACCACCACCAGAAACTCTTCGCTGCCCAGACACGAGAGCTCCCCTGGTTGCCTCCGGCGGCTGGGCTCCGCCCAGACCCGTTGTTCTGCTTCGCAGAATAGCCCGACCCCATATATTGACACACCATCTGACCGTGTCTACAATTCGGCCAGCTACTTACTGGAGTACCTGTAATGACAATGTTCACTTTTCGGGTCATCGTTGACTTGTATTGGAGCCCTCAGTCGGATCAATAAATTTATATCTGATCTTATGCAGATAGATAAGATAACCCACCGATCAAGTGGGTGCGGCGAACGCGGCGAACGCGGCGTGCTTCATGAAATTTTAGAGTATAGTACGAGATGGAGAGGGTAAGGTTGAGCCAGCATTAGTAGAAGTTTACATTTTGAGAGAGGTTTCGTTGAAAGTATCGAGAGTGAACGGAAAGATGAATAGGCCAGGTATGTGTTACGGCTCGGGTGTGGTGCTACGCTACGTTACTAACAATAACTAGGACGTCCAGTTGGTTTACAACAACCTCCACAGCAGAGAACGATTCTAACAGGATCGAATCGAGTTCCAAATGGTAAACAAAGTAAGTTGCAAGTTCAATCACCGTGAGCACAGTCACTAACACAGTTGTTACAGTCTTTAATGGCCAACCTCTTCAGACACCAGCAGGGGGACCACCTCCACCGCCTCTGCAACAACAACAGTTATGGGCTCAGGCGTCGTCTGGCGTGAGTAGTCCGAGCCGGTCAGGATTGTTTGCACACAGCTCAGGTCCCAACGCATTTCCAACAGCAGCATCAGTGGCCGCTTCAGGAGGTGTACCACAGCAACAGCTGCCACCAGGATCAAGTGGGTCTACGGCCATTGGAAACGCTTCACTCGACCTATCGGATTTTCCTGCGCTTGGGTCGGCAGTGGGATCCCAGATGTCACATGCTGGACCTCACAGTATACAGCAACCTCAGGGGTTTGCCCAGGTGGCTCGAAATGGTACACAATCTCCAGCTCCTCCAGGTTTGCAGAGTCGGCAGGCTCAGCAGCCGGCTCTGGCGAATTCAGAACCACAAGAGGATTTTCCCGCGCTTCCAGGAATGAAGGTAAGTGGTGTGGTGGTAGTGGTGGTGGTGGTAGTAGTATTAGTAGTAGTATTCCACTAACCACTTTACAAGTCCCAGGGATCCAGCCAAGAGCGGCCTTCAACAGATAAAAAGTGTGAGTTGAGATATTCCAATGATTGAATCGCTGGCATCACTAGCATCGCTGGCATCTCCAGTAACTAACTCGAACCAGCTGAAATGGACAAGTACGGAATGAATGGGCTTCTGGGAGTCATTCGTATGGAAAACAACGACCAGACTACAGTGGCCATTGGCAACGATTTAAGGAACCTAGGTCTCAATTTTAATCCTACAGAGTAAGTGATCCCTTTCTCCGTTCTCCCGTTGTGTCGGGTTTCTCTGTGACTAACTCGATCCCTATAGCGAACCACTCTCAAAAACGTTTTCTTCTCCTTGGATAGAAACATCAAAACATAAAACGATACCAGAATTCAGACTACCGCAATGCTACGAGGTATCTTCGGCCGTTCCCCAGCAGCAGAAGATCCAGAACCTGACTGAGGAGACTTTATTTTACATGTTTTATACAATGCCTCGAGACAGCATGCAAGAAGCGGCGGCGGTGGAACTGACCAATCGAAACTGGAGATATCACAAGGAACTCAAGCTATGGCTCACTAAAGATCCGCTTAGCGAGCCTGTTCAACAGACTGCTCAAGCTGAAAGCGGAATCTACGTGTTTTTTGACCCAAGTATGTGGGAAAAGATTAAAAGGGAATATGTTTTATATTATCCAGATATAGCTTAGATATAATGGGTTTTCTAATGATGATAGTGATAGCGATAGTGGTTAGGGTACACCCCAACTGACTGATTTGGTAACCCCCTGACGATCTCTGGCTTGTGAACATGACATTTCCAAGTTAGTACAAGGCTCTTATCCCTGTACCTTATATAAAAGCTTATTGTTCCCATATATTCAAGGTGCACACTTGTCATTACTAGATATGGTGAAATTCGAATCTATTTCTACTTTCCGTCGTGGACGCAACTCAGAGACTGGAATGACGGCTGCTGATGCCCTACCAGTAGCCGTTATTCCAGTAGCCACTCTTCGTGGTCCATCTATCCCTGGACCGGCACGCCCAGAAGTGATGCCTGCTAATATGAACATACCTGATGATATTATCAAACTGTTTAATAGTGTGGTAAACAAACCTCAGCTGATTGCCGAAATCACAAATACTCCTTTGACTAATGTATTTGATCTCATGAGGTTTGGCTGTGAGCTGCCCAACAGTGCCTTTAACAATTTCGGCATTTTGGAAAACTTTGTCAAATCCGAAGATGGCCAGTCGTTTGTCACTAGATTATTGTATAACCTTGGTTTCAATCCCCCTTGGTGTCATATTGCCGAGAAACTCACTTGGGGAGGAACCAATTTGAGAGCCATGACTCTTCAGTTTACGTTTGATGTTACTCAGCGACATATGAACTACCTAGCTCAGGAGGTGGTTCTTCGCATGGGTGGTGGGTCCAACCTGGAATTCTGGCGAGCGGTTTTCAAACTGGCTTTTTGGAGATATAAGCTTAATATGGAAAAGCGTGCTGAGGAGAGCACTAATGATAATGTTGGAGCTGGTCAAGGTTCTGAACCCAAGCCATCATCGAGTGATGGCATTGACTCTGATTCCAATCATGTATCCAGTTCCGAGTATGTAATGAATCCTAACTAATAGGTGAATCTAATATAAATTATTCAAAAGCAGGGCTACGTTACAGGGCTACATTACAGGGCACTGAGCGTGAGCTGTCTCAAGCGAAGCTTGAGCTACGGGTCCGGGCAGCGCCCGGCCGCCGGAGGCAGAGCCCACCACCCCCTGAGCCCCCCCCTGCGTCGGCGGCAGCGGAGTGGCGCCCGCGACCATTGCAGCCGCACGACCCACTAAACGCGAACCCTCGCTAAGCCAGCGCTCAGCCTGCCGAATCAAGCTCAATATAAAGAAGACCCATGTGGATACGTGCATGGTTTTATTGATACTATAAACAACAACACGCGGCTCGATTTTTTTCGTGCTCGCGCGCCCTACCCTTGGCCGGAATATTTTGTTCGACACAGGTAATTAGCGAACTCACTGGATTCAGGAGAGCCGAGAGTGAATAGCACAAATTTTGGTTAAATCCTCGTAGTGGATCTCTTTTTGACCTGTGGTCTATTTGACCTATTATTAAAGCATATTAAAAGTGAGTGTTTTCCACACTTGCACCTCCCCATGGTCTAACAAATATACAGTGGATCGGTCGGGATCATTCCGAAATTACGGCGGACGAAACACGGGAAATGGCGCTTCGGATCGTGGAAACTACGAGTCGTTTGACCATGAAAACGAGTTTGGCAGCCCGGGCCCTTTGCCCGTGCGGAAGAGCGCCTCGAGCGCGACAGTGGGCCAGGTAGTGGATCACGAAGGCCTCATGGGCAGGAAAAGGTCTCTCGTCCGACCCGAGCGGTCTCGAATCGACCCAGACCACCCACAATATCATTATACACAGGTTGCGGCCCAGCATGCTGGCCGGATCCAGGTCCAGCCTGCAGCTTCGGGCGCTGACCCTGCCATCTACGAACAACAAATGAAAGACATTCCCATGACCGACTTGAGTCATCAGGGGGGTAGCAATGAAAAGTTAGATCATGATGGCGGTGATGTGTATGTGGATTCAAAGGGGGGCCGCAATGTATATGGCTTGAACGATGAGCGTGAACAACAAGACCAAGACGACGACGACAACGACGAAGACGACGAGTATCCTGTGAATCCGTACACTGCAACCAGTAATCATGACGGATATTCCGATAACCCATACGTAGTCAAGAATGAAGTGGATCATTATGGCGCTTCAAACATGGAAGACAGCGACTTACCACAGAGTCAGCCGTTGAATGATGGTGGAGCTGGTGGTCCACCGAACAACTCCACCAACAAGTCTAAGAAGAAAGGAGGCCTTCCAGGAACAAACTCAGGCCCGTCCTTTTGGCATGCTTATTGCCGTGTCGTGACGTTTTGGGCCCCCGCGCCGCTGCTCAAACTGTTTGGCATGCGCACCAAAGACCGCCAAATGGCATGGAGAGAGAAAATAGGTCTCATCACCGTCATCATGTATGTTGCCGCGTTTGTGGCATACCTGACTTTCGGCTTCACTACTACCGTGTGTAACAACAATCTCGTGCGGATTCGTAACAACGAGGTAAATGATGGATTCCTGATCGTCAATGGACGAGCCTATGAAATGGACAAGTTCAAACATCCAGAAGCCATTGGCATTCCCGACAATGCAAACATCCTCTACGATCCAATAAATGCCGCCGGGCTAGACGCCTCGTTCTTGTTCCAGAACGTTAATGGAAACTGTAAGGGACTCATCACTGCCAAATCAGATAGCACCATTCCTCATGATTCAAAGGGCAATTTGGGCTGGTATTTCCCTTGCAAGATGTTTAGTCAAAATGGCACGACCCAGCCCAACTTTACGTTTCCTCATTATAACGGATATGCCTGTCATACATCTGGCAAGGCGCGCAAGGAATATTTCGCATTAAAGGCCGATGCTGAAGTATATTTTACATGGAACGATATCCATAATTCTTCAAGAAAATTAGTCGTTTACAATGGAGCTGTGCTTGATCTGGCTCTTCTTGAATGGATAGACTCTACAAACTTGAACTACCCATCAGAGTTTGACTTGTTACAAAACGATACCACTATCCGGGGCGCTGATATCACTCAACTAATGTCCCACGGAAGAGAAGGCCAAATAGCAAAATGTTTATCTGAAGTCATCAAGGTCGGCTCCATAGATACAGAAAATATCGGTTGTATTGCGTCTCAGGTTGTACTGTACGTTTCCCTAGTTTTCATCATTGGTCTGGTGGCTACCAAATTCTTGTTTGCCTGTTATTTCAAATGGTTTATATCCGGACGCCAGGGTGCTTTCTATATGGATCGAAAGGAATTGGAAAGACACAATGAGCAAATTGAGGACTGGTCCAATAATATCTATTCCCAGGGCCCCATCAAGAATGCCGTTGTTCCTCCTCGTAGAAGAGATAGAACGTCGAAATTCGGTTTCAAAACAAACGAAAAAAATGTCGCTCGCCAGAGTGTTACAATGATGTCCCAGATTCAAGCCACTTCGACTTCCAAACTAGTACCTGGTGGCTCCATTTATGGTGTCAACTCTGTCCCAAGTGGGTCTCGAAATTCTTTCCTAATGAGTAATGCTAGTAATGATATGCTAGCTGATCGATCCTTCTTAGCCAGTGATACCGCCTATCGTGGTGCTGGTAGTCTAATGTTGGATGAGTCTGAATACTCTGATTATCCTAATAACAACAACCACACTGCTAACACAGTCGATGAGCAGCACTCGTATTCCGGCGTTCCTGTTTCCTATGACTATGTGGTTCCTCAACCGCCAATTGATTATCAGCCATTTGGATTCCCATTAGCACATACCATTTGTCTTGTTACTGCCTACTCTGAATCAGTTGATGGTCTGCGGACTACCTTGGATTCCATTGCCACTACCGATTACCCCAACTCCCACAAACTCATTCTCATCATTTGTGATGGTATTATTAAAGGTTTCGGTAACGACATGTCCACTCCTGAAATCGCCTTGTCAATGATGACAGATCTGACTGAGCCACTAGACCAGGTCAAGCCATATTCGTATGTGTCTGTTGTCAGTGGAGCCAAGCGTCACAATATGGCCAAAGTATACGCAGGTTTTTATAAATACGACGATAGCACTGTGGACCCTTCCAAACAACAGCGAGTTCCAATAATGACAATTGTGAAATGTGGCACTCCGGCTGAAGAGGGTACTGCTAAGCCAGGAAACAGAGGTAAACGTGATTCTCAGATCATTCTTATGAGTTTCTTACAACGAGTAATGTTTGATGAGCGTATGACTGAGCTTGAGTTTGAAATCTTCAATGGTGTCTATAAAATAACCGGTATAGCGCCCGATTTCTACGAAATCGTACTCATGGTAGATGCTGATACAAAGGTGTTCCCAGACTCTATAACCCACATGGTTGCACAGATGGTTAAAGACCCCGAAGTCATGGGCTTGTGTGGTGAGACAAAGATTGCCAATAAGAGAGAATCCTGGGTCACCATGATCCAGGTATTTGAATATTTTATTTCTCACCACCAGGCCAAAGCATTTGAATCTGTTTTTGGGGGCGTCACTTGTTTACCAGGATGTTTCTGTATGTATCGCATCAAAGCTCCCAAGGGTGACGATGGATTTTGGATCCCTATCCTTGCCAATCCCGATATTGTTGAACGTTATGCCGAAAATGTCGTAGATACCCTTCACAAGAAGAATCTTCTACTGCTCGGTGAGGATCGTTTCCTGTCAACGCTCATGTTGAGAACGTTTCCCAAAAGAAAACAGATTTTTGTTCCCAAAGCTGCTTGTAAGACTATTGTTCCTGCCGAGTTTAAAGTTCTTTTGTCGCAACGTCGAAGATGGATCAATTCTACCGTTCACAATCTCATGGAACTGGTTCTTGTTCGTGATTTGTGCGGTGTCTTTTGCATTTCAATGCAGTTTGTTGTTTTCGTCGATCTCGTGTCTACCCTGGTGCTTCCTGCCGCTATCACCTTTACCTTGTACGTTGTTATCATTGCCATTGTTCGTAAGCCGACGCCGGTCATGTCTTTGGTTCTGTTGGCGCTCATTTTAGGTCTACCCGGTGTGCTAATTGTCATTACGGCAAGTAGAGTCTCGTATGTGCTTTGGATGTTCATCTACCTTTTGTCGCTGCCAATCTGGAATTTTGTCCTACCCATGAATGCTTACTGGAAGTTTGATGATTTCAGTTGGGGTGAAACTCGTACTATCGAGGGTGGTGATAAAAGCGGTCATGATGACGCAGCTGGCGAGTTTGACTCGTCTCAGATTATTATGAAAAGATGGAGAGACTTTCAGCGTGAACGATCCAGACATGGTGGATATCCACACTCCACATGGGGCGAGGGCACCGTGTCGATGCTCTCTTCTTCGTCTATCAACATTGCTCCATCAATCATGTCCCATCCAGTTGATCATCCATCGCCTTCTAGCAATCTAGAATCTGCCGAATTCATTCATAGACCAGAAGACATGACTCAGTTTTAAGCTCGCAAGAATACCACTCTGAAATCTATACCTACCTATGTTGCATTATGGGGGCACTATTAAGAGACATGTACGAAAACAAGTTCTCGAATTATGGTGTCTATTATATATATATATATATTTGTTATGTTATGAAAAAAATAAATAATTCCCTTTCTTATCAGAGGTTAGCTCGAATAGTCAGTAGACACTTTTGAAGAAGGGTAAGAATCTTTGTATCATTACTGGATACTGATATGCTTGAACATAGCAGAGGAAACAGCTGTGACAGACAAGGATCAGAGTTGTATTTTAGAATTGACTCCAGCAAGCTAATTAACTCTAAGCGACATACAATCGGCATAGGAGTACGGCCCCGAAGAGGCTGATCAGAGATATACTGATTGAGAATAATTGCTGCTCGCCAAGTAAGATACTGAGATGCCTTTTCAATAACAATTGGAGACCTTTTCGGCGGTTGCGAAGAAAGGCGGAAAAGCTCATCAGTGCATAGATAGGAGAGGTTGGTTCTCGACAAGATAGTGGCCGGCTCGGTAGACCCATAGAATGGGCCCTCCATAAGCCTCTTGAGTGTCTGTTCTGGAACGCTGGTCTTATAATACTCTTCGTTGTACTTTGCTCTGTAGTAAATGACCGAAGATCGGAACAGTGCCCGCAAAAGACGGGTCCAGAACTCATCAGCTGTACGAGCCTGATTTTCTTCAACCAGTTTGATAAATTTCTTGTACGCCTCGCAATCAAACTTCTCATATTCTGACTCAAACTGTAAAGGAGAAGATGAAGAATTGGAAATGATAGCTATTCCGCATCGAAGTATAAGGTCCCAGATCCTATCTGAACGGTCTTCTTCCATTGACTGCACCACTCGCTCACTAATGGTCAGAAATATCTCAGTGGCGGACTGCCACATCTGGAGTGTAGTAACCCCGTCGGACGACGAATGCTTTGGCGATATTAAAGGACAGTCAAACTTCTTCTCCATTAGTAAAAACAAGGAAGAGAATATTTTCTCAACTGTCGTACTGTGGCATAGTTGCTGGTAATCTGAAAAAGATATTCTGGTGAACTTCTTCTTCAACAGTTTCAACGAATGTGCGGCAAGACTAATGAAGGTCGGCTTTTTTGACGCCGAGTCTTTGTACTCTATATCTGAATCATCATTTCTGAATGGAAGAACGATGAAATCGGCCAGAAGATCTAAAATCAAACTTGCTACCTTGCAGTCCTTGATCTGGATGTCCTCGATTCTGCCCAAGGTTGTCGCCTGCAACGGAGACATATGATCTGAATCAGAGTAGAACTGAGGGATATGTACAAAAGTCGTACACTTTCTTAATAACCAAATAGTTTTCTCCAGGTTCTCGTGTGTGCACGTACTAGGGTCTGACAGCTTCTGAAGTGGCTGGTGCATTTGAACAAGAACCGTGAGGGCTTCTTGAGTCAGCTGTGCATCCAATGGTTGTCTGGGAACAGTCTGAGACGTCCAAAACACCCACGTCTTATTCAGACAGTCAACCGGCAAGTCGTTCTGGCTGCTTGTATCTCTGGCCAGGCTGTTTAATATGCCATACAGGGAGCTATATACAGGCATCGATAGATGAAGTTGATCGAGTTCAATCAGTGCCTGAAAGTAATCGACCAGCCTACTCCACAATCCAACGAAATCATCTTGTTTAATGAATTGAGGCATGAAGGACGAGTACAAATTGCTGAATCCATTTAAAATTAACGTCATCGTTTCTGTCCACGAGGCAATCGATTCTTTGTCATGCGCTAAAGTGGGACGAACGCTCATTACAGCGGGAGTGACAATGGTTTGAACTGTTTTCCACACGCTCATTGGCAAAGAGCTACCGTTTGCATCCAAAATACGAAACAGAATCTGAATAGAACCGTTGCGAACTTGTGCTCTTGAATCTCCGGCTGTAACTGCCAGGCGTAATAATGATATGGTCCACAGAGCATGGACGTTTAACGGGAAGGTGCCATTTACAGCAACGTCGGATAACGTATCTGAATCCGTAATAGGACCACCAAAGTCTATCATGTTGGCATTTTTCTCGGAAAGCATGTTTCGAAGATGGTCTGAAAAAGTCCAGAAGAAACTTATGGACGTAAAGGAGATGTTGAGGTCGCTTTCCTGATTACAGAATCTCGACAGGGTCGTTATCAAACTCATTAAGCACTTTTCGGGAAGCACGACGAGAAAGTCATTACAAATGAGCGTCAAGGACTCGAAGCCAGACTTTACAAGTCTGGCCGCTCGATCTGTCTGTTTTGCCGTGATGGCGGTGTTTGCAGCCGATGATACCGAAGTCGTTGATGAAACACGAGAAAGCGGAGATGCAAATACGCTGTCAATGATTTCGAAAACTAAATCCCACCCATCAATGAACTTTCCTCCGCATTGATCAAGCACTCTATTTAGGGTGTCAATAGCCGACACATGAATGTCTGATTCAGTGGCTATGAGTGATGAATCTGCCGTTGGAGCTTTTTTAGTAACGCGCTCAATCTCAAACTCAAGGGTTTCGATAACCTTTCTCTGCGCCTGGCTATTGATAGCAGTCGAATTGACAGCATCCGTCGAGGCCTTTGTTATAAGATCGTTCAAAACTGATGCAGAATGTGAACGAGCTGTGATATCCACCGATCTAGTATCGATTACTCTTAACAAATGATCAGTTAGCTGCTTCCAACTTTTGTCGGTGGATGAAACGAGTCGGCTCATGTTTATAACGCCAAGCTCTCCTATCAAATCGAGGGCCAAAAGAGGATTCCCACTCATACTAGGTACCTTGTTAATACCAAGAGTCGCCTCTGAAATACGACATAAAGATGAGACAATGTCTAGAAACGCAGACTCTGAAAAGTCTTTGGTGGAGTCCAAAAGCCTTCTAAACGAGCTATCGACTGGACTAAACTCTGAACCGAGTTGTGAGAAAATATGCGATCCTTTGACCTGACGTTTACGTTTATTTCCAGACCCGTTGGCTAACGCGTCACACAGCTGGATTGTTTGGAAAACAATATCCCAGCTCGTGACTAAGGTTGGACCCAATGTATGAGCAAGATTTAAAAGGGCCCTGAAGCAGAGAATGTTTCTTGCAGTCGGTAGTCCGGGAGCAGTGTTGGTAGGTCCTGTGCCGGCACTACTAGGACGATTAGACATGGATGGAGGTGTTTGGGCAAGACCTGTGTTACTAGTGGGTCTCTGATGTTCTCGAATGGATCCTAGTGTACCTACTATTGATTCTACACCCAACAAGTTTCTTGCCATATTAGTTGCCGTTGTGGCAACACTGGATGGGTTGGATGAAAGGCCGCTTATAGATTTTCTCGTACCAACACTGCTATCGCCATCTCCAATGACTGAGACCGAGAATTCTGCTAGCAACGAAAGAAAGGCATCTCTTGGTTCAGTTAGTTCCAGAAACCCAGCGGCGTGAGTCAGTTTCTGGACAGACCGAACCAGAGAATGATATAAATCCAAATCGATTGCAGCATGAAAATAAGTCTGATAGCACGCTGCAATTTCTCGCCAACATTGTTGGATGAATTGAACTGGCATTTCAGAAGATGCCGAGGGTAAAAACACTCTACGAGTGAGCCCTTCAGATAGCGAGTTCATACAAAGTAGAACAAGATAGTACAAATATGACTCTGGCACAACTGGGGGCTCTCCTTTGTCCAACAAATCGATGCAGGGGACTCTAGCAACCGATGTAGTTAAGGAGATACCAACCACGTTTGAGTAATCAATGGGGTCGTTTTCGTCGTGAAGGGTATTATTGGAGAGAGCGTCATCAGTTCCGTTAGTAGCGCCATCGGGTAGTTGAAATGGCATTGACACTGGTCCATAGCCAATAATATCTTTTCTTTCAAGACTTATTTTACCAAAAGCACCTATTAGACACTTGATAATAGCTCTTCGAGTACCTTGCTGCGCATCGTACTCCTGATAAATGGCTTGTACAAGGGAGAATTCCGAGCACACACCCTGGAATACCTCCATACACAAGAGTCTCTTCCAATAAGGAGCGGCCTCTCTGTCGAGCATATGAGTCAAAAGGGATAGAATGACCTCGCCTTCGACCTTGAGCACAGAGAGTTGTCGTCTTAACAATAAATATAGAATTCTCGTGACTCTGACAGTAACGGAAAACTCTCTTTTCTCTGAAAACGCTCGCAACAGTAGAGGCACTACTCTTGTGCGTAGAATATAGGCAAATTCAACATGCCTGAGGAAAATATCGCTATGATTTGTCATGATACTCTCGAGCAGTTCCAGACCAAAGGTCTCGGGCAGACTGTTGAACTTTTTCAGAAAAATAGGTTTCTGCCTCTCGGTCAAATTGCAGAGATCAATGAAAATCATCAATGCATCGTAAGCTACGGGGCTGATTAGAATCGTACCGTTGGCCTCGCCATCGCCATCTACAGCCACTTCAAACGTCTTCTTTGGTGGAACCGCTTCTTTTGCGCTGTCTTCTCGGGCCACTCTTTCGAATACAGAGATTATTAGTTGTTGTAACGTCGCCGAGGCGGTGTTGACGACCACTACGGTTTTATTTCCTCCTTGAAGAATAGAGCACAAGTGAAGAATGTTTACAATCTGCTCGCTTGTCAATTCCTGTCCATAATTATCTATCAAAGCGGGTAAGCTCTGTAGGATTTTCAGCTGGATGTCGATGCCCAGGTGAGTAGCTTCTTGTAAAGCTTCCAACACGACATCAATCTGTTGCAATGCAATGGCTTTTATCGTCAGCAAGCTGTGTAAACACTGGATGGCTGTAGCACAATACTTTGCATTTCTAGTCGAGCTGGCAAGCAGGAAAGGGGAGATGAATGATGGATCTTTTGATAAGTCTGCTAGGTTAGTTGCCAGTCCGGCAAAAGGGGAAGGGGGCGTGCCTCTCTGACGGTCCAGATCTTACCTCGTAAAAATGTTCGCTCATCCTGTCCATTTGTATATGTCTGTAGTTTTGCCAAGCTCTTTTCACTCTCCTAAAAAGGGTTATTAGTATGAGGCGATATGCCATGGGTTTGCTACTCTACTACCACTGACCTGCTTCAACTCTGAATTTCTCCTCTTGGTCTGAGAGATCAAATTACTCAGCTCTAAAGATAAAATATGTACGGCCGACATGTGGCAATGCAATGACAACCTATCTATATACAGTCTCGATTATCCTGGAGATATTTTACCAGCTATAGCTGTCGCGTACGTGTTTGACGGTGTGAGTGTTGAGTATGTGAGATTCAGACATGAACACGGCTGAGTATGAGCGCGAGCACAGAGTGAGAGTACTGTGAGGGTATTAGCAAGCAGAAGAGGTGGATTGTAGTGGTCACATTTGAAA
Source organism: Sugiyamaella japonica (assembly GCA_030583365.1). Classification (NCBI taxonomy): domain Eukaryota; kingdom Fungi; phylum Ascomycota; class Dipodascomycetes; order Dipodascales; family Trichomonascaceae; genus Sugiyamaella; species Sugiyamaella japonica. The sequence goes on along the minus strand of JAJMIG010000166.1, from coordinate 2,504 downwards.
GGAGAAGACAAAGTGGAGGTAGTGTTTGTTTGCGAGGGACCGGGGTACGCCGTTGATTTGGTGGTATTGTATTTTGAAGAATGTCTAACAGGTCGTGTGTCTCTCTGGTAGACGGTGTCGATCGCGTTATCTTATCTTGCATACGATAACAGATAACGGTAACGTTACCCCTGAGTCATACTCGATCTGGTGAATTCAGATACCTAGTGCCATCTACAGTCTGGTATGAACGGGGGTACTAATACCGTAAAGTCCCGTCAGACTGTTTCATGAGATGTTCCTTTATATACTTCTTATTCACATAGCACAAGCCATCGAGTCCGTGTATGCCTCCGGCGGCTGGGCGCTGCCCAGACCCGTTGCTCCGCTTCGCGGAGTGCTGGGAGCGTTGGGCACCACGGTCCACGCCCGAGCGAAGCGAGCTACGGGTCTGGGCAGCGCCCAGCCGCCGGGGGCCCTGCCCACCGATGCCCTCCCCCAGCAGCCGTACCATTGCTGAAATCACCAAGATCTAATCTCCACTGTGATGTCAGTTATCCCTCGTACATTGGTTCTCTCATAACATGGAATCCGACTCTCCATATATTAACGGCACAGCCAAACTGGTAGCGGCATCGTCACTGGACTTTCTCCTTATAGAGATAGTTCCATTAGCCCAGAATATCGTGAAACAGCTTCTGGAGGACTCACAAAAGGGACCCAGGACCGCCTCATCATCATCCACTAATGGAACCACGACGGACACGACAACGAGTGCGGACGACGCTGGCAGTGAGAATGACGACGATGATGTCTACTACAGAATAGAAGGCTATGGGCACCGCGTGGGACTTGGACTGTCTCAGATCTTCACACGAGAACGCCCATGGTTTACTGATCAGTTGGACATTATGAAATTCGTGTGCAAAGAACTGTGGGTGATTTTGTACAAAAAACAGATTGACAATCTGAAAACAAATCATCGAGGAACCTATGTTTTAACAGACAACCAATTCAAGTACTGCTCACGGATGGGCACTGCGTACGGGCCTCAGGAAACACTTAAAAGAGCCACTCCCTACCTGTGGTTCCCCGCCGGACTCATTCGAGGCACGCTTTCGGCACTGGGTATTGAGGCAACCGTCACGTTTGATGCTGACCAGCTACCCAAAGTCACCTTTAATATTCAGACCTCTGCCAGTTAAGCTGTATAGAATTAATTCCTGCATTGTACGTGTAAATATTTATTTTTAGGAACTGGCCAGAGCCCAGGTCTCCAGCGGGCTCACTCGGCTCGTCTTCGCAAGCTCAGCTCATATGCTACAGTGAGCCGGGGACCGGCCTCCGGCGGCTGGGCGCTGCCCAGACCCGTTTGCTCGAGCTTCGCTCGAGTACGAGAGCCTCGCTCAATTGCCCAGTTGCGTCGCTACGGTCTTGGATCTGCTTCTTTCTGACACTCCCGCCGACTGTTGGTGAACCAGTCCGGCGCAGAGTCCATATTGACATGGATGGACTTTGTATCAAAAGCTTCAATGTGTAGTTCAATCAGCACTCGGCCTCCTTTGGCACCGACAAACCGCCGGTACTCGTCAGAGATGCTGGCAAAGTTCCACCCCTGCAGCCGCCGTAGACATCCAATGACAGTACCTGTGCGATGTCGACCCATTCCACAGCACACTAGCAACGGATAGCTATTGACGTTCATTATTATATCCAGAGCAGTGACGATTGAAGACTCGGTCAATTGATCCCACGGATTGCCTCCTTCTGTCACAAGACCCAGATGATGGAATTCTATCTCGTTGTCATCGGCAAAGCCTAGAAACGCATCGGAAGGGTCTTCAACGGCCAGCCAGACGATTTTCTTTAGATGCAGTCCCCGTAGAAACGGGAAATTGATTGGAGCCGGCTGCCCACTACGGTACAGCTGTCTTTCAGCCAGGGCAAAGTTTAATGGTGGTACTAAGCGCACTGGAGGTGGTCTTCGTATTTCAGATATTCGACTGTCTATCTGGGTTTGGCCATCGGTTTGACTATCCTGTACGTCAGCTGACAGTGACATGGCTGACTATGAGAGAAAGAGGGAGATAGAGGAGAGACAACGAGAGAGAGAGAGGGAGAGCCAGATGAATAAATAAATCAACGATAGAGTCGAGTCAGGCTTACGTTCACGTGCTTCAAAAAAGGTATGCCGATAAGGATTTGTCAAGATCCTTATAAAAGAGCTATAATAATGGTAATGTATACTTCACGTCAGGTACGTATACGTCCAGACTGTCAATAGAAACGGAACGTCAAGTCACAATGGTTAAAAAACCAGTGGTAAACAAAAAAAACAGCTCTGCTACCGCCAATGTGGCAGCAGTGTCGTCTGACTTTGGCAAAATCGTTTCCAAAGTGCTGGCCAATTATAAAGAACATAGTACGAAAAGGACAGCCTTGATTGACAGCTTTCTCGGGTTTCTGGTGATTCTAGGGGTATTGCAGTTTGTATTTTGTTTAGTGGTAGGCAGTTTTGTAAGTAC
>JAJMIG010000165.1:0-25879 GCA_030583365.1 Sugiyamaella japonica | reverse complement strand
GAGGGGGAGGAGGGAGGGAGAGCTTAAGGGGTGTTATGGTAGCCAGCGAGGGTCGTAATGGCGCAATGATTACGCAGGGCATCGGAGTCTTGCGACCACTGGAAGTAGTGAGAAAGTGAAAAGTGATGAAGCAGGAACGCCGGGGCGATGCTGAGATGAATGCGGGGATGAGCGCGGCGATGATAGTGTACGCCGTGGTGACGCCGTGGTGAACGCGCACACCACGGCAAACGCTTCATAGGATAAAATGCGTCCCTATTCCCTCTCACAACATCCTGTCCACTTGCCTCTGCTTACAGAGACTCGAGTGAGGCCGGTTATCAAGTGAGTCAAGTCACTCCAACGGTTATGCACAACTTTAATTCTTAGTTGCCGTTGATCATGCCCCGCAGCGGTTACCCCTGGCACGGCGCTCGCTTATCCTACGGTTGTTTACTTGTATACATTTTTTGTATATATTCAAGAGCGCTATATATTAACGACCCATCCAACCTCCATCTACAAGCAAACAATCTCCACATACATAATCACTGGCAGGACTGGAAAGAAAGATCGAGGGACCAACGAAATCTTCGGGCTTTCCCCACCGCTGAGCAGGAATCCTCTCCATGATCTGGCGGGACCGCGTCTCGTCTTTGATAAGCGAGTCGGTCATATCAGTGGCAATGTACCCAGGAGCAATGGCGTTGACATTGATTCCCCTTGCAGACCATCCATTGGCAAATGACTTGGTAATACCGGCAACTCCATGCTTGGCAGCTGTATAGGCAGGAACATTGTGGCCGCCTTGAAATGTGACCAGACTAGCAATGCTGATGATTTTGCCATTGCCTCTTCCTTGTCGGTCCGAAGTGAGCATATGCTTGCCTACGTTTCGAGTAAGCAGGAAAACCGACTTGAGGTTGACTTGTAGAACGTCATCCCAGTCCGACTCCGGAAAGTCTTCCACCGGTGCCCGACGCTGGATCCCACCAACATTGATTAGAATATCGATATGAGAAACTGTCTTGAGCACCTCGGGCACGACCTGATCGATCTGGCTGTTCTTTGAAAGATCGCATCCCACAATTGTAGCCTTACCACCCGCTTTTGTGATGAGATCTCTAGTGGCGGTGTTGGAGGTATCCCTTTGAACTAGAAACACATGAGCTCCGGCTCCAGCAAGCCCTTCGGCTATCGAGGCTCCAATGCCTCGAGTAGTGCCTGTTACAACGGCATTTCTGCCTTTTAAAGAGAAAAGATTGTTTACAAACTCGCTCATTATTGGAATGCAGATGGAAAATGGAAAATGGAAAATGGAAAATGGACAAATAGATCCAATTATATATTAATCAGTTGATTGCTTGCTCGGTCCATTGATCAACCAACTAGAGATTGTGCAGTATTTATACAACCGCCTGATATGTTTGCTCGAGACTGGAAAAACTGCCGAAATTGTCCTGGGGATCTTCCGGTAGCCCTCAGCTCACACTTTCTCCGCTTTTCAATAGCCGTTGTGGGGTGAGGGCACCCACTAACTGAGAAGCCCGGAAAAAAGTGGGGGTGGGAGGAACACTGGAGGCAGAACCCCCAACCTCTCCACCATCGCGAGGCCCCCACACCAAACTCGACATGAATAATTACGTGCCTGTGCTTCAACAGGCATGTTCGTCGGCGGGGGGCTAAGCTTATATAACACCATGAAACGGCAATTGGGTCTCACAAACTGATTGATTGGATGTTGCTCGGTTGTTGATCATGACAAGCAGTGTTTCGAGCGTGTCTCCAGAAACTCCCGCAGAAACGTTCCTACGCAAGCGTGCATTCAAAGCCTGCTTACATTGCCGGTCCCGAAAAGCCAAATGCCAATTCGAAGGCGTGGACTTTAATCCCCCATGCCTGAGATGTCGCAGAGAGGGTAAAGATTGCCGATTTGTTCCAAGCAGAAGAGGAGGTAGAAATAGAAATCGACCTGTTGGTGGGCTGGTGAGCGACAATGTCGATATTGCCGGTACTTCTCCCGTTTTCAATGATCCAGACTCCAGTGTCAGACTGTCTGACCAACAAGGGAAGAATTCTGTGCCAAATCACAGTCCCAATGATGGTGGAAGTGGAGCCTCGAATCCAGCACTTAGCCCATTACGATCCAATGTCACATCTAATAGCGGTCCTAGCACAGATCAGGATCATATGCGACCTAATCAAATTGTGGATGCCGAGTCAATTGCCGACTATGATCTGAGAAACCCTTCTGATGCAGTGGAAATGATGTCCCTGGCTAATATGGGTCAATTCAGTAGACCACTGAACTCGCCTACCAATACTTCTTCTACTAACCATACTACAAACAATACTAATACTAATACCACCATCACGGCTGCTTCACGGAATGCCCAGCTATCAGATGTGAATCTCGTCCGCGCTGGGATTCTAAGTCCCACAGAACTCAAGTCATACGTCTCTCTTTTCTTCAATCGCCATCATCATTTTATGCCAATAGTGCCAGAATCCCGAATCCCCCAAAACGACCAGCAATTAGCGGTGTTTGCCACCAACGAACCAATTCTCCTCTGCGCAATGGTAGTAGTAGCCACCAGATATGAATCTCTTCTCATACATCGTGCGTGCTGGAAATTCCTTCAGCTCGAGATCAGCAACCTGGTATGGGGCGCCAAACCCGACGTCGGCGCCATTGAAGCGCTTCTTCTAATCGGTGATAATATCCCTTTAATTTCCGACAACGATATCGACGGAGCCACTGAGGAAATCCATAAATATGAAGAGAGATTGTCTTGGAACATGGTAGGATTGGCAATTCGAAACAGCTACCTGCTTGGTTTCGATCAAAAGACCCTCATGTCGGCTTCTGAAATAACGGATGAAGAAACACATCGTCAGCGTCTGGTGTGGACCTATTGTTATATTTTTGATAGACAGGCTTCAGTACGTGCAGGCAAGGCGTTTTGGAGTCGAGGACCTGGCATTTGTTTTCAAAACCAGTCTGGGTTCGGACTACCTGTTGGACAGACCTCAATGATCAACTTCCCGACTCTTGTTTCATCCATTCTAGGAGATGACAATTCGACGTTTGTCCAAGCATTCCTAGAAGTAACCCAGATATTGACCAATGTTCACGACTCACTTTATCCAAGCAGAGATCGAACCATTGCCCTGGCAGAAGTAGGCGATTATTGCCGGCTATTAGACGAGTTCATTCGAACATTTTCCGAATTCGAAATCACCTGGGAATCTCGACAGTGGAAAATCACGCCTATTAACGAAATGGTCTGGATGAGCTTTCATTTTTCCGCTCTGTATGCTTATTCGTTTGGGTTCCAAGCTCATATTCGAAGAGCCATTGCTATGGTCCGCTTAGCTAGACGCATGAATCCAAACAGCAGCGACAATCTACCAATTATTGCCACTATCTTCCCTCGAGGAGTAACTGCCACTGCCGATTCCAAATATATTCTCGAGTCCATCAAAGCGGCAACAAAGATTGTATCCATATGTGTAAACGAACTGTGTCCATCTGGATGCTTTTCGTATTTACCGTATCGATTCTATGGATATATAAGTTATGCTGCGGTTTTCCTAATCAAGGCCGTCTTCACTGGCGCCATTGCATTATCTAGTCAGCCTGCAACACTTGGACTACTGGATCGGCTCATTCGCAATTTAGAAACTCTCTCCACTAATAATAAGTCAAGGCAAAACTACCGGCATCCATGTGGCCAGATCTCTAAGCAGCTGAAATTCCTAATGAATTCCCTCCTCTCGTTCAACAAGGAACACAAGTACTCTCCCGAGGAGGCGGATCAGGGGTTCAAGAGCGACGAACTTGGTGCGAATGAATTCCAATTTGAACTAAACGATGACGACCTTGACGAACTTAACACTCTATTGACTCTAGAGGTGAATGAAAGTTGGCTGAATCTTGAACTATAGAATCAATCAGAATTTGCATGTATACTATTATTTATTACACAAGCTGCCATAATAGAATATGATATGCTTGAATTCTCAAGTCATTACCTAAAATCAGTTGCATTTATAGTACATATACTTAAACCTTTGACAAATTTGTAACTCTCCAATTCTGGGCCTTTACTAATACATAAACAACATCCAACGTAGGGGTAGGAACACCTACTTTCCTGGCAGCTCTCATTGGATTTCCTAATATACCTTCGACTTCCATTGGCCGGTTGTTGGCCAAATCCATCATCATGCTAGAAACAAGTCCATGTGACTTCAAAGTCTTTTCAATGAGTTCATCAACCAGTTTATACTCAAGACTGATATTTTGAGCCCTGGCAACGTCGACAATCTCAGTCATCAGCCTTCTACTGATCTGGATTGCTTCATCGCTTGAATTCAAAAACTGTTGAGTGTTGAGCATAGTCAGAGCAGTGAAGGAGTTCCAAGCAGCATTCCAAACGACCTTTTCCCATCTTCGAGCAATTATGTTATCGTCCACCTCGACTCCAGTGCCACCAGCTTTTAAGATATCTGCCAACGTTTGTAGCTTCTGTTTCTCTACCGCTTGATCAACGTTCTTATTCCACGCAACACCCATGGTGATTTGGTCGCCATTATTATGCTCAATAACACCCGGTGTATCCTGCTTGGCACCTACCCAAGTAACACAGGTAATAACCGTGTTGTCGGTAAAAGCTTCTGTCAAGTATATTTCCGACCCGACTCCATTCTGGATCAGAACAATGGTCGTCACCTTTGGAGTCACAACTGGCAGCAGGGTTGCTGGCAAAGCAGACGGATCAAGGGCCTTATTAGTGCAAATGACATAATCATAGACGGTTTTTTCACCAGCAGCCTTTGGCGAATTGTACACACCCGAAGGAGTGAAAGACACATCTCCAAAATGAATGGAGTTCAATATAAGTCCCTGATCTGGTTAGATTTCATTCGTTCGCACCCGACAGGTCTATGGTGACAATACTAACATTCTTCTTGACAGATTCATAATTTGATCTTCCAATTACAGATACTTCTGCTTCCTTACTATTATGCAGAATGAAAGCATAATATCCTCCAATGCTGGGAAAGCCATGTTAGACCCAATTCTATTACTTGAGCAAGACCATTTCCAATACATACGCTCCAAGGCCGTAAATCAAAACTCGTTTCGTTTCCTGAACCATTGATAATAATAATCCAGTATGAAGTGCTGGATTAATTAGAGTTTTTTATTGTCAATATAAAGAAAGATTATCCACCCCCACAGTGGGGGGTCTGAGCTCGATATTCAGGCATCTTACGGAAGCCCCCACACCATACCCCACCCTGAATAGAGTTATTCCGGCGTGCATAATGCCGCCAGATCCCGTCAATTCCCACTTATCAGTTCATGGGGGCCATTGTGGGGTAGACACTCCGACCCCCAAACAGATGGAGAAGATAATTCATATATACCTTTGATGGCTTGTGCTCAATACTCGTCGAGCTAGATCTCTGTGGAATCATGAAAATCCTCACTTTACAAGACCTCGAGAAGAAAGCTTCGTCAACAATTGACAAACCAGTCTTTGACTTTTGGCAGAGCGGCGCTGGGGATCTTGTCACTTTACAAGAGAATAGAGATGCCTTTTCCAGATATCGCATTATAGGAAGAACCATGGTCGATGTATCCAAGTTGGATACGTCGCCGAAAAAGCCTCTGTTTGGTAAAACTTTTAGTGCTCCAATTGGTATCGCTCCAAGCTCTCATCACACGCTAGCTTCTCCTCGTGGCGAGCTGGCAACTGCTGGAGCTTGTGAATCTGTCAATGTCCCTATAGGCCTCAGCAGTTATTCGAATTTCTCTGGTGCTGAAGTTCATGACGCTGCTCCTAATTCAGCAGTGTTCTTTCAGCTGTACGTGTTTAAGAACCGTCAGGTCAGTGAAACGCTCGTGCGCAGAGCCGAAAAGGCAGGATACAAAGCCATTCTGTTAACTTCAGACACTCCGTATCTTGGCCAGAGATACGCTGATACCCGTAACAACTTCCAGTTACCAAGAAGTGTGCGTCTGGGTAATTTCGAGGACCTGGAAGATGGCAAAGGAAACAAAATTAAGATTCCTCATCCAGTTGAACAGAAAAAAGGTGATCCTGCCTCGGAAGGCAATGTGATCGATCCCAGTCTCTCATGGGCCGAGACTATTCCTTGGTTGAAATCGATTACCAAAATGGAGATTTGGGCAAAGGGAATCGTGTGTGGTGAGGATGCCCAATTGGCTATTGATGCTGGAGTAGACGGCATTTGGGTATCTAACCATGGCGGTAGGCAGTTAGACCATGCCTTGCCCACTATTGAAGCATTACAGGACGTTGTTGATGTAGTACAGGGGCGAATTCCTGTGCACTTGGATGGAGGCGTTCGATCTGGCGTCGATGTTTTCAAGGCTTTAGCCATTGGGGCAGACTTTGTTTGGGTCGGCAGACCTGCTCTTTGGGGATTAGCCTACAATGGTCAAAAGGGAGTTGAGCTTATGCTCAACATTCTCAAGCGAGATCTCGCTATTACCATGGGTCTTGCTGGTGCGCCAACCGTGGCGGATATTTCTCGTAAATCTGTAGTTCGTTTTGGACCAAGATATTCTAAGATTTAATTAATATATCAATTGCTGTTATCGAAATGAGAGATTGAATGGGGTGTATTAAGCACCGGTTCCCGATTTGGTGTAGTTGCCATACCTTTGGACGTCTTTTTGTAGCTATGTTCAGCTCTACAAATCGTAGGACATAATCTTTACATATCAAGTCGTGACAGGTAAATATAGAAGACTTTATTGTGTACGAGCTACTAAATTAAAGGTAATAGTACACATTATACTAATTACCACTCCCTGATAGCCCCATCAGGACCTCTCCATACAGGATTTCTCCAAGAAAAGTCGCCATTCTCCTTGGCAGCCTTTCGAACCAAATCTTCGTCAATCTCCACTCCAAGACCAGGCCCGGTCAATGCAGAAATCATACCCTCCGAGACACTGAAGGCCTCTTTATTTTTAACATATGAGAGAAGATCATGACCCTGGTTATAATGCATTTTCCAAGACATTTCACAAATGACAAAGTTGGGAGATGAAAGGGCCACCTGCAAACTGGCGGCAAATGCTATAGGACCCAATGGACAATGAGGAGCCACTGCAATGTCATAAGCTTCAGCCATGATGGCAATTTTTCTTGTTTCTGAGATTCCTCCAGCATGAGCAATATCGGGCTATGCAGTTCAGTTAGTAAAGGAAACCAGGGGTTCCTTTTTCAGGGCTTGACTTACCTGGATAATATCAATACAACCACTCTCGAAATATTTCTTGACATCCAATCTGGTAAACAATCTTTCTCCAAGCTATGGCAGTTGTTAGTATGAGTGAAGAGTTTCAATGGAATGGTGACACACCACTTACGGCAATAGGGATTGTTGTTTGTTGATACAAGGTCTTGAGCTCATCGACATGTCCTGGAAGTAAGGGCTCTTCAATGAAAAGGGGCTTATATGGTGACAGTCTGCTAGCCAGTTGCTTGGCCATGGCTTTATGAAGTCTACCATGGAAATCCAAGCCAACGTCAAGTCCAACAGAACGAACTTGCTTAACTCGCTCGATGGTGGCATCCAACTCATCAGGAGAATCCAACCAACCAATTGACTCGATTGCATTCATCTTGACGGCAGTGAATCCTTGAGCCTTTCTCTCCTTTGCTTGTTCCAAAACATCGCTAGGACGGTCTCCACCGATCCAGCCATATACGGCCACTTTCTCTCTAACTTTTCCGCCTAAAAGAGTGTACACAGGAACGCCAAGGGTTTTACCTTTGATATCCCATAAGGCGATATCGAGACCTGAAATCGCCGACATCAGCACTTCACCTCCGCGATAGAATCTATGGCGGTAAGCGGATTGATCTAAAGTGTTAGCTGGGTTCCAGTGTCTCTGTCGGTTTCAAACTACTTACAGATATCTTCGATATTTGAAGCTTCCCATCCGATAAAACGCTCTCGAAAGTCTTCAAAAGTGCCTTCGACGGCCTCGGTATGGCCTTCTAAAGTAGCTTCACCCCATCCTACAATTCCTTTCTCAGTCTCCACACGAACTAATAACCACCGAGGAGGAACGCGGAACGTTTCAATCTTGGTGATGCGATTGGAGCTGGTAGATTCGACGGTTAGACCCTTGCGAGTATCAGTTTCAAGAGGAGAAGGCATTTTAAGAAATTGATTTGGTATAATATGATTGAACTGATGATAGATTTCGGGGTTGAGTTATAACTTAAATATGGATCCGAGTGGTGTCTACGTGGGGGTTCTGCCCCCCCTGAAATAGCGGGGCAACGATCGGCGGCATGCACTCGGGACCCTGAATTGCCTGCCGTTGCCGGCGCCAACCGTGTAACCGCTTCTACGGCTACGGCTACGGCTACGGCTACGGCGACTTCATAATGGCGGCTATAGTCTATATTTCACACGAAGGAGAAATGTTTGACTCGTGAGAATAGTGGTTACGGTTACGTATCATTTATTGTGAATGAAATAATGACACATGAGAACGCGTGGGGTCAGTCATGGGGAAGTACGGGGTATGAGCTGGGAAAAGGGTCATGTGGGGGTGTATTCAGGGGATATGGAGTCGGTCCGGCAGTATATCCGTTAGTATGTCCACAAGTACTTTGGTTACTACATCGCTACTACATCGCTACTACATCGCTACTACATCGCTACTACGAATATCAGACATTAAACTAGAGTAGCAAAGATAATCTTGATCCGAACGAGTCCTTGAACTCCAAGAGCTCTCTCTCTATAACCGGTCTATAATGAGATATTTATTGGTCTATTCGCTTATACGCCACTAGTACGGCATTGTGGGATATTTCATTGCAAGGCTGACAGTGATGAGTGCATTTTATTTTACAAACTGATTTCTCGTGAAGCTGAAAAAAGTGATCTCATCTCACTCACTGAACGGTTGGTTGGTTGTATTTACAAAAATGGCAGAAGTCGAGCAACAGTCTATCGGTACTGAACCTGTTGAAAAGGTTGAAGAAGTAAGTAACGAAGAATAAGGAGCGAGCATGGAAACACCACCAGACTAACCGATATAGACCCTTTTTGATCCATCACTGAAAAAGAAGAAAAAGTCATCCAAAAGTAAACCCAGTTTCGAAGGAGTCGTCGATAATGACACAGAAGACGTGAAATCCGAGCTGGAAAAGAAAAAGAAAAAGAAAAAGGAGCCAAAGCCTGAAGACGGCGAGAGCAGAGAAGGAACTCCTGGTGGAGAAGAGTCTGGAGTTGCAGGAGAAGCTTTTGAATTCAAGAAAAAGAAGAAGAAGAGCAAGTCGGCCGCCACGTCTGCGTTTGAGGCCCAGTTAGAAGAGGCCGGTGTCGAGGGTGAAACTAAAGAGAAATCCGATGCCCCCAGAAGCAAATACAGCAATGTCAATGAGGACGGTGAACCTGATTTCACTTATGAAGAGTTGCTATCTCGATTTTTTACGATTCTTCGTGAAAACAACCCGGATTTGGCAGGCGATAGAACAGGCATCAAATACAAGATCCCTCCTCCAGCCGTGGCTCGTGATGGTAATAAGAAGTCGCTCTTTTCCAACGTCAAAGATATTGCCGACCGAATGCATCGTCCTACAGAACACGTTATCCAGTTTCTTTTCGCCGAACTGGGTACGTCGGGATCCGTTGACGGGTCGAACAGACTTGTCATCAAGGGCCGTTTCCAACAGAAGCAGATTGAGACGGTTCTGCGTCGTTATATTATGGAGTACGTGACGTGCAAGACCTGTAAATCGGTCAACACCAAACTCAGCAAGGAGAATAGATTGTACTTTTTGGAATGTAACAGTTGTGGATCCAGACGGTCTGTTTCGTCCATCAAGACGGGTTATCAAGCCATTATTAAGCGTGGAAGAAAATAGGCAAATAAATAATATAAATTATTTACATTTTGAAATTAGACAGTTTTCGACAAAACAGACGAGTATATACGTGTGGTTGCATCGCCTCCAGCAGTGGCTATAGTAGAAGGGCTATACCAGTTTACTGCCAGACATCCTTCTCCAGATTGGTGACTATGGAGTTGTCCAATCATGGACTGGGTTCGAATCGACCAGATATGGACTCCTCCATCGTCTCCACCAGTGACAAACTCACCACCAGTGGGGGATACGGAGATGGTAGGAACGTTTTCTGGGTGCGAGTGAATCTCGTTAACGCATCGACCCGAGTTGAGATCAAACTGCCGTACAAACCCGTCTGAATACGCTCCAAGAAGAAGGTTATCGTGTCGCGATACCACCAACTTGTTGATTGGTGGGATGTTGGGTTCGTGATAGATGGAGTCGTTTGCTGCTAGGTCATAGTCAAATACCGTGGTTCCTGTCTCAATATCCAGTACCTCGATCCGTTTACCTTCATACCCAGCAATCAGCTTCTTGCCACTATCATAGAATTTCAGAGTAGTGATAGGAACTCTTTTATCGGCTGAATCACCAGAACCACTGCCATCACCACCACCACCACCACTTCCACCACCTAAAGAACAGATGAATTGATGATTGGTGGTATCCCATAGGCGAATAGTGCCATCTGACGAACAGCTGGCAAGACGACCACTCTCTTCATGGATAGCCAACTCCCAAATAAAATTGCTATGACCAGTTAAAATGCCCACATTGGGTCGGGAATTCTTGGACGGGTTCTTATTCCAGTACCGAACCGTTCGATCTTGACCAGCAGAATAGAACAGACCTGTAGAACTGGAGTATGCGAGAGAAGACACGACTCCGTGGTGGCCTCGATACGAGTGGCTAAGTCTGGGGGAGTCCTTTGAGATATCCCAAAGGTGGACGGTTCCATCGTCGGTGGCGGTTAGAACCGAATTCCGCGACACAAACTCGGTGGCTCTTACAGGTTCAGATCTGTCTGGGACGATTATAGTGTGGCCCAATCTCCATGAGCCATATTGCAAATCATCCTCTTCGTCGGATAGTGAAGTGGTAGTAGACACGGACTCGGAGGTGGTACTAGGGATGGAATTAGCTGAACTGGAGCTAGCACCAGAGTCTGAATCAGATGCGCTACTCGACTGGGTCGATGCTTGTTCTCGCTGTGAGTTGATGAATGGCTGATGAGGGACAGATTGAGCTGGAGGATTGAGAGATGTAGATAATTGAGGTCTCTGCTGTTGCTGTTGTTGTTGTTGTTGTTGTTGCTGCTGCTGCTGCTGCTGCTGCTGCTGCTGCTGCTGCTGCTGCTGTTGGCCTTTGGAAATCTGTGCTCGCTTCTTGTTCAACTTGGCCTGTCCAGAGTTCACGTCCGGCTTCAGCTTTGACGGATGAACATCTCGATTCAGCACCGACACTTTACTGTACTCATCGTTGTGGTTATGATTTTGATTTTGATTTGGAGTCTGATTCTGATTCTGGAGCTGCTGTTGCTGCTGCTGCTGCTGTTGCTGTTGTTGTTGCTCCAAAATAATGTCCTGATCAGGTAGATCCAAACAAGACGACTGCAACAAATACTCTACTTCCTGAATACATTTCTCCAGATACTGTCTCGACTCGATCAGAGGTCCCAGATCCGCTTCCTGACCTGTCTGTCTAGCCAGACTATCAAACTCTTCCTTGGCCTCGTCAAACAAATCCGTCTTCATTCCCTCTTTAACATATCTGTTCTGTTAGAACCACAACCCCCTCCCAACGTGTCCACCTTACTTACAGAGACGTCTCGAGAATCCTTATCTTCTTTACATAATTCTCCACCGAAAACTGCAGTGCCCGCTTCTCGCCCTCCAGTTTCGCTATTCTGGCCTATCCACGTGTTAGACCCCCTCTTCCCTCTTCCCTCTTCCCTCTTCCCTCTTCCCTCTTCCCTCCCTCTTCCTCACCCCTCCCTTCCATACCTTCATCTCGGCCCGCTCCAGCTCCCACTGAATACGGTCCCGCTCATTGCGCTGCCATTCCGTCTGCAGATATCGCATCACCCCCGGCAGCGAGTAATCGGTCGGCTGCGGACGTGCCATATCGCCCGTGCTAACTCTACGCTTGTCCTATTCCCTTGCTCGACCCAAACTCTCAGCTCTGGCCACTGCTAACGCTGCCATCTGCCCTTCATCCTCGAACATCGCCAACCTTCGTGAAGCAGGGCTAGGGTCCCTGTCTCGCAGAACTCAGGGGGTGATGGGGGTGGGGCCCTCGTCCCTGCGCCGGCTGTCTGCCTCCGGCGGCTGGGCGCTGCCCAGACCCGTAGCTCGCTTCGCTCGAGACGTGGATCTGCCGTGCCTGGGCGCTGCCTCCGGCGGCTGGGCGCTGCCCAGACCCGTGGCTCGCTTCGCTCGAGCGTGGATTCCAGGACCCCGAGCAGGCGAGCGCAGCGAGCACAACCAGGTCTGGGCGGAGCCCAGCCGCCGGAGGCAGGACCCCGGCACGACGACGACAGTATAAATAGGCATGCATTTGGAGGAGGGGAACGGCTGGTTATAGGGGCTGGAGGGACTCTATGACTTTTCGGAGCGGCAGGACCCAGCTGGAGATGCCGTTGTGGACGAGACTGTGCTGGACGAGCAGGTCTCTGGCGTGGGCCACTTGGCCATGTTCGACGGCCAGGCTCAGGGACTGGGACACGACGGCGAGATGCGGGTGGTCTAAGCGAGGGATCTCGTTGCCAAGTCTCGTCCTGTAGTGGCCAAACTCTCGACTGGGGAGGCCAGAGGCCTTGGAAAGGAGATCCTGCAGCAGCTGAGAGGCCCTAAGCTGAGTCTGTTGGAGATCGGGGTCGTTGGAACCCGCTTCGGCTTCGACTTCGGCCTCCTCGCTGGTACCAGGAGCACGAGTTTCTTCAGTAGACGTCAACGCAGATTTGACACGAGGAGGAGCAGTCACTCCGGGGGTGGAGACCGTTGCGTCCAAGGACGAAATGACAGTCGTCGTCTTGGGATAGGCTCTTTTGCCCGAGGAACTACCCCCGCTCACGGACCTTTTGCTGTTGGCACCAGCAAACACATTGGGCATACAATCGTTCCAGCCCTGGCCGCGATACGAGTTTTGAAACGACGTCATAGAAATGAATGTGAAACAAGAAGTGAAGGAAGTGGAATGTGAGTTAGTGGAACGGGATTACTGGTCAAACGAAGGAATCTGTGGTACGCGTGGCGAGAGGAAACAAATCGGGATACGTGGATCTAATTTACCTGCTGCAGTGCTGTCCAAGCGCACGATCGATGAATAAGTTAATCCATCAAACTATGAGTGAAGTATAAATAACCTTTATAGTGACGGAGAGTGCCGCGGTAAAGAAGAGCCAGGGCTAGGGCACGCATGCGACCCTGAGACCCTGAGATCCTGAGACCCTGAGACCCTGAGACCAGAGACAGGAGACCAGAGATCCTGACGAACGTCGTCGCACGCATCTCGCGCAGCGAGCAAACGGGTCTGGGCAGCGCCCAGCCGCCGGAGGCGTGTCCCCGTCCCCCGTCTACCCCATCAGGGCCTGGGCCGCTGCCTGGACCTGGTCGATGAACGGGCGGTCGGAGGGGGAGACGGTGAGACAGAGGCTGACGAGGTTCTTGAGCGGGGCCGAGTACTCGGGGTGGGCCGGGAACTTGTACTGGCCGTTGATGATGGCCATGCTGAGACTGGCGCCGGTGTCTGTGGCCTGGAGCTCGAAGGGCGACGCCGAGTACATGAGCGCGAAGATGGTGCACCCGAGACTCCACACGTCGACGCGCTCGTCGACGGACGAGTTTGTTTTCACGTCGAACAGTTCGGGTGCGCGGTACGGCAGCGTACAGTGTTCGGCGGCCAGGTCCTGGAGCTCGAGCGCCTGCTGCCGCGTGGCCAGATGGACGCGGGCCCGCGAGCACGAGCCCAGGTCCATTAGAACGGGTTTGCCTGTCACATGGCTGATCATGATATTGGCTGGTTTGATATCGCGGTGGGCATACGGCACGATTTCGCTGAGCTCGTCGCTGGCCTGGTCTTCATGTTCTTCTTCGTTGACCAGGAGAGCATGTCTTGTCTCATCGTGAGCACCATCATCTTCGTCATCGTCATCGTCATCGTCTTCTATCACATATGGGCTTTCATCAATTGTGTTGCGAGCGCTCCTACTGGAGTCCATCTGATCCAGTAGAACCTGTCTGGCACTACTGAGATTATTATTACCACTCTGTCCATGATGATTATGCATTACTCGGATCCCTTTGCAAATGTCCACAATCAGCCGGATCAGCTCTGATTCGTTGAAAAACGTGCCACCAATCAAATTGTCGTTGATTCGGTCTTGTAGATTGCCCTTTTCAAAGTACGGCAGCACTATATAGACGGTCTTTGATCCCTCTTTCTCCTGGACCACGGCCGAGTCCACGGCACGGATTATATAATCGCTCTTAAACAGACTATAAGCATCGATTTCTCGAACGGCGGCCTGAAGCGACTCCTGGCCAAAAGGACATCTGATTTTCTTGAGTGCGAATAACTGATCTGTTCGAATGTCCTGTACCAAGTACACATACGAGAAGCCTCCTTCGCCGAGCAGTTTGAGAATCTTGAATTTGCGGCCGTTGACTCGCAGCGCTGGCGACTGGAAACACGTCACACACGACGTTAACGTATCAAAGAAGTCGGATATATAAGACATGGCTTGAGGTGTGATGGAGGTGGTCTCGTTTGGAGATGGAGTACGGCGTTGAACATGGCATTGCGACTTGCAGCCGTATATAAGTGGAGAAGTAGGATCGTGGATGAATCGTTTATTGATTAATTCATTCGTTGATTCGTTCGTTCGCTCGTTCATTCGTTCGTTTGCTCGTTTAATCATGTCAATTGATGCGATTGGTTTTGCCGAAAACAGGGTCCGCGCCTCAATGGCCGGCAATGATCCATCTCACGACGCGGCACACGTCTTCAGGGTCCGAGACCAGGCCCTGCGCATCGCAGACAAGCTTGCGCCCTCGACGCCCGTGGACAGATTGGTCGTGGAACTGGCCGCTCTGTATCATGATTTGCTCGACTACAAGTATATTTCAGCCGACCAATATGATTCCATTGAAGCGGATCTTAGAACAGGGTTGTTAGAAGAGGCCAAAGTGCCGGTCAAGACTGTGGACACGGTGATTCGAATTGTACGAGATTGTGGAAACCAGCGAGAAAAGAAGCTGCGGGCCAGTGGTGGCTGGACCGAGTGGCATGAAACGTGTCTCGAATTCCACTGGTAAGTATAAGCGTCATCATCCTTGATGGTTTGTTCTCGTTGTTGCTAACTGTCGATGTTTCTAGTGTGTCGGATGCCGACCGGCTCGACGCCATAGGTGCACTGGGCATTTTCCGAGTGGCAGCGTACTCTGGAGCATTTGGACGGTCTCTCTACGACGCTGATAAGAGTGCCAACACGGCCTATGGCCATTTCTACCAGAAACTGCTCCTTCTCAAAGACACCTTCAAGACCGGTCCCGGTAAGAAAGCAGCCTTGAATCGGCACAAGACCATGGTCGAGTTTCTCCATCGCCTTGACTCGGAAGTTGCCCTTGACGATCTTTGATTTTCAGGGGCGACATGCAGGGTCCACCCCCTGAGCTGCTGTCTTTTTCCCTGCTTCTTAAACCACACATCCCACGAATCCCAAGCGTCCCACACGTCCCACACGCCCCTACACGCTCCTACACGATCCCCACCTCTCCGCGAAGCGGAGCTACGGGTCTGGGCAGAGCCCAGCCGCCGGAGGCGAACCCCCCAACCCCCCAGGGTGCGGTGAGACCCTGACCGGCCGGGGTTAGGAACGCCGATCGGGGATTTTTTTATGCATGGCTGAAAATTAATATAGAGAAACCGACGAGAGACGAGGGACGAGTTTTGACCTGACACACGAAGAGACCGGTTGTTTGAGACGGCTCGAGAGTTGTATTTAACGACGACGCGCGGTTGGCAATGGCCGAGGAACAGAACAAGCAGGTGCTCGGGGCACTTGTGTCGACGATTAGGAGCGCCAGTAAGGTTGCTGGCCAGGACATTTCGTTCTACCGGTCCTTGGACAAGTCGCTGGAGAAGTCGTCGCAGCAGGCTTCACAGAGACTGCTGGATCTGGTTAATCGGCTGGTTAGTACAGTGAGTCCTGGAGAGGTTGAGACGTTGGTGGACTCGCAGGATATATCGACTCATTGGAAGGACTTGAGCAATGTTATAGATACGTTGTTTGAGAAGACGGATATTGCGCTTGATTCGGTGAAGAAAACGAGAGGTGGTGGTAGTGGTAGTGGTAGTGGCAGTGGAAGTGGAAGTGTCAATGGGGTGGTGGTGGCTGGCAATGCTAATGATTCACTGAAAAGAGTGGATGGAGCGTCGTCTGATAAGGTGATTCATCACTCCAAGGCACTGTCGAAACCTCAGCTTCAGTTTAAGATGGTGGTCAACAACTCGAAAAACATCCCATTCAAGCCGTTACTGACGTCGAAGCCATATGCTATTGTACCATTTGAAGAGTCGATCAAGTTTGTTGAAGATGACGAAAATGACGAAAATGACGAAGAAGAAAGTGCGAGTGCAAGCGTGCGTGCAAGCGTGCGTGCGAATGTGCGTGCGAATGTGCGTGCGAATGTCCGTGGTGGCCATTATATACAACCGTATGGCCCGGAAATCGTCAAACAACCATACCCGGATCTACTAATCAAAGATCCCATTCCATCTACCAGCTGGGACGACACAAAGGAGATATACGTTGATAGCGTGGAAAAACTCCATGAAATGTTACAAGATCTAAAAGGGTCGACTGAAATAGCCGTGGATCTGGAACACCACGACTATCGCTCATATTATGGCATTGTGTGCCTGATGCAGATTAGTAACCGGGAAAAAGACTGGATCGTCGATACGCTGGTGTTACGACAGGAGCTGGAGGTTCTCAACGAGGTGTTTGCAAATCCAGCCATTATTAAGGTTCTTCACGGGGCTTATATGGATATCATGTGGTTACAGCGAGACTTTGGGCTCTACATTGTGAATCTTTTCGACACGTTTGCCGCGTCCAAAGCGCTGCGATTCCCGAAACACGGTCTCGCTTATTTATTAGAAACATATGCCAAATTTTTAACGTCGAAAAAATATCAGCTGGCAGATTGGCGAATACGGCCGTTGCCTGGTCCAATGCAAGCGTATGCCCGATCAGATACTCATTTCCTATTAAACATTTTTGATCAGTTGCGCAACAAACTGATTGCTAATGACAGTCTTCATATTGTGTTGGAAGAATCACGATCTATTGCTGGCCAGCGATATGAACATCCTGGCTATGGCATGACCATTGACGAGCAATGCCAGTCGATTCTCATCAAATACAGACTGTCGCGTAGTGAACAGGTTGTGTTACGAGATTTGTATGAATGGCGAGACGACGCAGCGCGAAGGGCCGACGAAAACCCCCGGTTCATTGTTCCACCGCATTTCCTCGTAGCATTATGTAAATCCAAGCCCACCACAGTCGCTGGGGTTCTCAGTGCGTCTAATGGGGCTACTGGCCATGTTCGTACGTTTGCAGTGGAGATTGCAAAGATCATTGAACGGGCCAAAGTGAAGATCGAAGAATTGGAAGAACAGCTGGCGGTGGCAGATGACGACGAGCCCCAGCAGACAACTGGTGATCAGGCTGTTGCGGAGGAGCACTATGAGGACTATTCAGTCAAATACCAAGCGGCGCTTGACTGGCAGAAGAATTTCTTTAGTGTCGGCAAGATTGGACAGGCGGTGGATAATTTAAGGGAGACCAAATCAGACATTTTCGATGGCATGGATACAACTGCCGGGTGTATGAGTCCAGAGGCGTATGCTTCACGAGCTGAGCTGGTTCGTGACAAGTTGAATCTGTATGTTCCTATTCCACCAGTGGAAGGGGAGGATGGATCGCAAGAGGAGTCGCAAGGCGAGTTACAAGGGGAGTTGAGAGACGAAGAGCAGGCCGAGGAGGTGGTTGACGAGGTGGTTGACGAGGTGGTTGAGGACTCAGTCGAATCATCCGATTCGGCCAAGCGGAAAGCACACGAAATAGCCCACGACGACGACGACGACCAGCCGTTGCTTTCAAAACAAAAGAAAGCGAAACGTGCAAGACGTAAAAAGCTGAAAGTACTTGGCCAGGACGAAGTAGAGCGCGACAAAAAGTTGGATGGCACATCATATCAAGAGAGTGCCACCACCGCTTCTGCCAATCCATTCCCAGGCGTTCCTTTTAATGCATTTGACTTTCAATCAGCCCCCAAAGTCTTGAACAAACCAGAGTCGGCAGTTGACAAGAGAAAACAGAAAAAAGATAGAAAGAAACCTACGAAAGATACTGGTGGACCATTTAATCCTTATGGCCAAGTATCTGATTCCACTCCGAAGGGAGCACGAAAAATCGCAAGATCCACCACTGGTCAGACGTATACATTTAAAAAGAAGCGATGAACATTGGATGAAATAGTATTATTTTAGCATAAACAAATGTACACAGAGCATTCCATCGTTGCGTGTCATTTAGTCTTGACCTGCCATCATTAATCTCCGTGGTCACGTATCTGATTCACTCTCGAAAGTCAACCATATACATTACATGCGCTTCATGAAATAGTATTATATAAATAAATAAATCGTAATGTCCAAGAATGACTACCGCTAACGCTGCGCAAATCTACGCTAAGTAATCAACCCAGGCCTGGAACTTCGCTATCGCTACCATCCTCACCAGAATCGCTACTCTCACTACCACCTATAAGCGGATCCTCAGACTCACTATCTGGTACACCCACTACACCCCATTTAATATGAGTAACTTCGTACAGTCTGTTAAGAATCGTTTCAATGGGAGTAAATAAACCAAACTCTTTTCGTTCACCATCATAAGAGTGTAACATTCCCACCACCCCCAAACAAGGCCCACCGGTGCTTCGTCCAGTGACAGTAGAGCTCTGGTCTGAGCCCGAGAAAGCACCATCGTTATTATTATCTTCATCCTGCATATCCTCGCTCTTTTGTAAGACCCAAGCACCAGAGTCACCACCAGATGCGAATACCGGCGAATCTGAACAAACAACAAATTCACTAGATTGCAATCTTCCATCAGCCCAATACACCATACGCGTTCCATTAAGCTTGCCAGTGGTGTATTTGGAAGTGCTTCCATACTTGAAAACACTCATGCCTGGATGCATTTTACGTACGATTCTCTTGACATGAAGATTTCCAAACATAAGACCCGGGTCGTATTGAGCAAAAGATATATCGTCACCAAGAAAGTTTCTACATTTCACTTTTGGACCACATTTAATAATGGCAATGTCGGAGATGGACCCCTCAATAACCGTTCTCTCGCCCCATACAACTTGACCAAAACGGCCCTTGTGATTATCCGACTTGTTATTGGAAAACTGTTCGTTTAATTGAGTCACTGCTCGGTTATATTCCTGATGCTCTTGAGATCCGGCAGGGTATTTGTTGCGTTCTCGTACAAGGGCGTTTTTATAAATATTCACCAGCACTGACGAAGGGACAGAAACATACGGATGAGTGGAACCTGGAGATTCCGACAAACAAACATGAGCACAAGTGATTGCAAATGTTGACTTGGCATATTCTGCTAGATTCGGGTCGGCAGGGTCGATTTTCGGGTACACATAGCCACCGAGAGTTCCACTTAGATTGGTAGCTGTTTCAGTAGCCAAAGAAACAGACATTGGCGGACTCTTATCATTTAATGGCACTCTGTAAGGAGGAACAAACTGTGTAGGTATTTGGGATGTATTCGACGACGAGGGGGTGTAGCTCGTGGTTATGCGACTTGAAGAAGACGACGAGGCAGTGGCAACACCACCACCACTAGCACAAACTCTGATGGAGTTCTTCTGAGTGTAGAAATGGATATCTCGGGAAATATCGTACAGGGAAGCCGTGTTATCAATATGATGCTGTTCCAGCTGAGGAAAGCCAAAAGATAGAGCCAGAATAGAAAACTCTGGAGCAAACCCTCGTAGAACTGGAGCGATAAACGCCCCATCTTGTTCAGAAATGCCCCCCGAATCATTCCCAGCTACTGCATTCATCAGGGCAGTCACAGTTTCCTGGCCTGGTAGGTCTGGAATAGAGCCTATTGCAAAATTCCTAGGATGGGGTACCGTTCCCAGAACTGGGGGAATCAGTTTCAGCTGGACTCCAAGGCTATGCAGGGCTCTCAGTATATACATTTTGATGGGTTGAGAGATTTGTGATAAAAGTAGGTTGTCAGTGAAATGGAGAACCACTTTGATGATGCGGATGATGCAAGGCACAGAATGGAGAGTGATTTCATCCTGAGCAATGTTTTCAAACAGAGGCGAGGTCAAAGCTTGTCGAAGATTCTGGTTTATAGCTACCGCGGCTCGAGAAACGTCTAATACACGCGCCAGCGTCTGATCCATAAGAGTGGTGAGGTTATCAGCCAGTTCTTTCAACTCTTCTTGAGGAGTTGCTGGTCTTTTAATAGCGAGGCGAGTAAAAGATCCACTACCACCACTGCCGCTACCACTACCACTACCGCCCGCACTACCGCCCGCACCACCACCACTCGCACCGACTGATGACCCCCAAGAAGAAGAAGAAACAGATCCACCACGTTCAGGCCAATATGAATGATCCGACAACACCGACGTAGTCATATTCAGAGACGACGACATGTCGGGCAACAAGCTTCGGCTAGGAATGACAGCAGTTCGTGGCTGATGCGGAGACGACGACGGGGGAGCCGAGCCTCTATTCGATCGCAGAGACGTGGGATCATCGACCAGAGAGTTCATCTCATCAGGATCCACTACCCTCATTATATTTCTTCCTTCAGACGGAGAAGAGCCTTCTTCAGCAATAGTGGCTGAAACATCAAGAGCTCCCTTACGACCAAATCCACTTGCTGTTGACGAGCCATAACTTGAAATGGTGCCAAACGTAGGAGCGTTTCGGGAAAAGATACTCGACTGGACAGTACTGATAGTAGACGGCTTGCCTGATATGATAGACGCACCAGACGAGCTGACATTGACGTTCTCCCAGTGGGATATTTGAGGAGGCACCTGTCTCTGGATCGATGTCGAGGCTCCACCAAAGGGAGCCCCGAATGGAGCTCCTGTAGCAGCGGTATTAGGACTCACCGAGTTGTATAGATCCCCATCGTCCTCTGAACCCGAGCGAGGTCCAGGTACTGGAATAGTCTGGGGAGACGACGTGGATGAAGGAGTTCCAACCGAATCACCGTCCGCACTGCTGGTCGGCTGGTCAGAAGACCGTCTGCCAGACTCGGACTTGTCAGACTTGTCCGACTGGTGTCTCCAGCTATTCAATAAGCCTTTATAAGGATTTGCCATAGTAAACGTGATACAACTTCAGTTGGAACGCTCGACCTGAAATAACGCTACTAAGTATGAGCAGCGCCAGGAAGATGAAAATAACTCCGCTACGCTTGCCAAAATGCCAAAACGCTGTCGGCCAACCAAAAGCCAACAACTTTCACCGCAGAAGCTGGTCTGCTAACGGATCAAACGAAACAAACGACACAGGCAAAACAAAATGTGCTCGTATCTACTAGTGAACAAAATAATTATTATCAGCTGCTGATGATGGCTTTTATCCGACCCTTTACACGGCGCTGCTTGCAGGCCCTTTGATGCCGTATATAAACTCATCTCCAGATCTAGAGATGAACGTCAGATCAGAGGTAAGGGTCGATGCCGTATGGACCCTGGGCTGCTCTCCTCGGCTCAGGGGGGCCTGCCTCCGGCGGCTGGGCTCCGCCCAGACCTGGTTGTGCTCGCTGGCGCTCGCTCTGCCTCCGGCGGCTGGGCGCTGCCCAGACCCGTAGCTCGCTGCGCTCGGGCGTGGAGTCGCGGGGTCTGTGCCAGGAAGCCAGGCCGGACTGCTTCACGAGCCGCGAGTGAGGTTTACAGGGAGCAGCGGCGGCGAGGCACCGGTGGCTGGTAGAGCGCACGTCTCGCAGCCCGCTGATGCGCTCGAGCTGGCCAGTTTGTCCCAACTGCTCATCCACTCGAGCCCTGAGTCGTCCTGCGAGCCCTGGACATCACCACCGGTCTGAAGCGAGCAGTAACTTCAGAACCAGGGGCAAACAGATGTCATTTGCGTCTGTGCCCCTCGAGCAGCGAGCGCCAGCGAGCACAACCAGGTCTGGGCGGAGCCCAGCCGCCGGAGGCCGGTCCCCGGAGGCAGGTCCCCGGAGCTCCAGCCCGAGCGAAGCGAGCAACGGGTCTGGGCAGCGCCCAGCCGCCGGAGGCAGAGCAGGCGCGCACAAATGGCGAAGCGTGATTAATATAATATAGATAGGTCAGACGGTCCACAGGGAAGAGGGACGGGGCCAGACGCGCTTGTAGAGAGCCATGCCGACGGTGTCCTGGGAGGTGATTTTGCCGTCGAAGGTGGCCTTGAAGTAGCCGTGGGTGCCCAGGGACTCTTTGATGTAGCCGGAGCGGCCGAGTTTGGTGAACAGGGGCACGGCCTTGAACCACAGGACGTCCTCGGGGTTGAAGAACATGTATCTGATGGTGACGAGTTTCTTGTGGATTTTCAGGGGATGGCCAGTGAGGATGACGCGCTTGGCGAGGATCCGCGACACGTTGGTATCCATGACACTGCCGGTGCCGACGAGGTCGAGCGAGCCTTGTTGGTCGGGGTTCTGCTTGAAATAGAGCACTGGCACATTGCCCAGAGTGATGGGGGCCACGATGGTAGCGGTGGATGATCTGCCGGGCTGGAGGAACCGCTCGTATTTGTAGACGTTGTTAGGGGCATTGGACCCCGCTTGACTAAACAGAGGGCGAATGACGAGACGCCGTGGTCCACACTCGAGAATGAGGTTTTCCTTGGACGCCACGGGCTGCGAGTACTCAGCGTTGGGGGTGATGGCGAGGTTCACCACCGATAACTGGTGCTCGTGCTGTAATAAGCCATACACCACCAGGGGCGACTGGCCAGTATAAGACGAGGCAATCAGCTGTGGAGCTCGAATAAATAGTCGCACTTTTGCACCCACCTTTATCTGCGTTTCCAGGATAGTCTGTTTGGCGACGCGGTTTCGAGTGGCCTTGAAATTCGCGATCCGCGTCAACCCTGTCCATTCTTGAGGAGCCCGAGGGTCTTTTTCATTGACATCCCAAGTACAAGTGCGGAGGTTCTTGAGGCCTCGATATCTGTGCAGTCGTTCTCGGGCACTTACATTAGGAGGCACCTCGATCTCGTCGGGGAAGTCCAGATCCTGCTTGGCTCGCATTCGGAATTCTTGAAGTTGTCTGTTTTCCTCCTCGGCACTGAGTTCCACAAACATATCGCCGGCCTCAGAAGGAGCTTCAGTAGGAGCGTATTCGGACTGGGTAGTGGACATGTGGGATTCGCCGAAATGGGATTCCCCAAAATGGGATTCCTCACCATTGAATTCCGACATTTCCAAATCAGCATCCGCCATTTCTGCGTGGTCGTTTTCGTTTTCGTTTTCGTGGTCGTCCTCGTCGTTATCTACAATCCAAGTGGCTTGATAGTCAGACGTACCTTGTGGTAGAGGCTTTTTGGGACGTTTATAGGTCTCTTCTGCTTCGCTATCGTAGTCCTCATGCAAATCTTGACGAGTGAAATAATGATGGCCGTCCAGTCTAACCCCCAGCTGCTGGTCTTGCATTGTTTGAGCATCAAAGTCGTTGTCGTCATCATCCATGGCTTGGTCGTCACTACCTTGAACCAACTCGTCTAAAGTCTCTTGATTGGAAGAAGGAATGGCCCATATATGATCATCCATATCCATGTTGGGATCATTGACGGTCGACCACGGAGCCCTGGCTATCTTTTCTATCTGATAGTCACCGAATCCTGGAATGTGAACTAATCTATCAGCGTTGAGTCCTTTTCCTCGCACATAGCCATCGACCGTAAGTGAGTTGCTCTTATTATCAAAACCCACAGATTCAGCAAGAATATACGGTCTTGAATCTCTCCAGCCAACTCCACTAGGGAACTTTTGACATAACAACCGACATGCATTTGAAGCTTCGGAAGCGATTTCAGGAGCATATATTTTGTCGGTGGTGGGGAAGAAATGCGAAAAATAACTTAAAAGAGACTTGCGGACATCGGCTTGTTTCTTGACATTGCCGACATCAGAAAGCCCCGGGTTGATTACTGCCAAAGTATTGGAAACTCCCTGACCTTCGATAGCTCGAATACACGATTCTCCAAACTTGCCGACCTCGGTAGTGGGCGACAGCACAAACACTACAAAGTCCGCGACCTTGGCAGCATCCAAGATATCAATCAAACTATCACGTCTAGGAATGACATAACGGAGCTTTTGTCTGAATCTGTTTGAGAAAACTGTCACAGAACCAGGGTTATTGACTAACACCGAGCTAGCATTGTCTACAAAGCTCTCATTAAGCAAGTGAACAACCGAAGTAGCATCACAGTCATCTGTTAATGCAATTACCGTGATAATCTTAGGAGGCGAAAGTCTTCCGTCAAAGATTTTCTTGTTTTCCGCCGCTTCAACGATTTTTTTGTACTTGATCTGATTGGCAGTGTTTCGTCGCTCCATTTTCGACATGACATGGACCTTTGCCCTGCCCGACGGTTCCTTTTCCACTTTACCCTTTGTGCGTGTTTTCAGAGCGCTTTTCGTAGCATGTTTTGATTTAAACGCCTTGTGTCCATTTTTCACACTGGCCCGGTGAGAATGACCGGCCATATTTGAATGAAACTGATGATGGTGACAGAGATTCTCTTGTAATGTCTATTTATCTGTATGCCAATATATTTTCCGTCGATCCGTTATGAAATAAATATATTTTCAGTGCGGCTGTTATCTGTTGCGGCGGGGAGTCTGCTCAAGCACAATCGTTATCTTTTTAAAAAAAAGGGGGGCAAGGGTAGTGTATTAGGGCTTTTTCAGACAGCTGGGATACTCAGCTGGAATATTACCTTTTACAGTAATAGACGACTGCCCAATCCACACTTGGTGAAGCTGCGACTCACAGTTTTGTTAAAGTAGACAGGGAGGGCTATTGAACATTGTCAGCATCAACATCGACAGTACTCGAACCAACACTAAAAATGTGAGTAAAAGAGATGTTGTTGAGAGTCGGTGGATGTGTAGGGTTAAAGAGAATAAAGGATGACGAATGATGAACGACAACGATGAAGACGGAAACCAGATACAACAGCAGATGAAACCGACGAACAGAACAGATGTATCAACTCGCAGCAAGGACAAACATCAACTGTCTACGGTCTACCTAACTGGCAAATTAATACATTTGGGCGGAACCGTAGAACCACCGAACCACCGAACCACCGAACCACCAAACTACCGAACCAGACTGCCTCAACACATCCAATCAATCTTATATCACCAGCTCATTCAAGTCATTCATTACACGATTACTCCACTCACCAACCCTCCATCTACCACTCCATCTACCACTCCATCTACCACTCCATCTACCACTCCATCCACAGTCGCACTTACTAACTTCCAGACAACATGGCTCACGAGAACGTTTGGTATTCACACCCAAGAAACTACGGAAAGGGTTCCCGTCAATGGTAAGTCCACCCGCTCGCCTCTTTTACCACCACTCCCACTACATACTAACCATCCAGTCGTATTACCGGCTCCCGTAACGCCGTCATCCGCAAGTACGGCCTCAACCTTTGCCGTCAATCTTTCAGAGAAAAGGCCGCCGACATCGGGTTCGTCAAGTACCGTTAAACGCTAAACGTGTGTCACGATAACTTAATGTCTCACTAAATGGGGTTTCTAAAATGTTTTGACTGTGTTTTATACTAAAAATGCTATTGTATTAACGACTACACTCCTTCGCGCTTGAGCGGGGGGGGGGGGG
>JAJMIG010000164.1:0-25959 GCA_030583365.1 Sugiyamaella japonica | reverse complement strand
CCTCGAGCGCAGCTCGAGCAACGGGTCTGGGCAGCGCCCAGCCGCCGGAGGCAGAGCCCCGCGCTGTTGCTTACCAGCTTGTGGAGGAGGCGGCGAGGGGGAGAAGAAGGACGAGCGCCGTCTCGGGACGGCGGACGAAGAACGCGGGTCGCGGGACATGGTTCGGGTGTTGACAGCGCTCTGGTACAGCCTCTCGGATCGGTGTTCAGCAATTGATACTTCACGGACAGTGCTGGCGAAGTTGCTTTGGCAGTGGTTGCTGTCGTTTGGAATATATTTATTATTATTAGGACAGACATGCTGCGGCTGACGAGCCAAAACGTGCCATTTATAGAGATACGAATAGCACAAGTCTGCGAAGTTTGCAATGGTTTACGGAGGTCTACGGAGGTCTACAAAAGGTCACAGGTGTCCGAGTGTGCTGGAGGAGATATATCCAGCATAGAATGGCGGTGGTGATAACATGGCGGTTGCAAGACCAGTCCTCGAAGATATAAATAGATAGGCATGCGGCTGTGACAGACTTGCTCATTTGGCATGTGAAAATGTCCAACGACCCTGGCCTGCTTGCTGGCTTATGACGACAGCTCAGGGTGTATCTGTATCCAAGTGTGTAGTGTGTAGCAGAGGAATATACGGTGGATCTGCTCCAGTGCCCGTGTTCGCAACTTTATACGCCCCGGACCCTGACAGTCAGGGGTGTTCCAGATATCCCAGAGGAGTAGTCATAAATGGGTAGTTGAGAGGGGCAGTTGAGAGGGGCAGTTCAGAGGGGCAGTTCAGAGGGGCAGTTCAGAGGGGCAGTTCAGAGGGGCAGTTCAGAGGGGTAGTTCAGAGGGGTAGTTCAGAGGGGTAGCCGAGAGGGGTAGCTCAGGGGAAGTGGTCTCAGGGGGTCGCCCAGACGGGTAGCCCCATATCTCCAGCATTGAGAGTTGAGCTGACGGTTGAGCTGACGGCCCCACGCACTTCGCGAAGCGGAGCTACGAGTCTGGGCAGCGCCCAGCCACTGGAGGCAGGCCTGGGGTGGTCCTGAGGGGTGACCGCTGTGGCCAGGCATTGCGAATTGAGCTGACGATTCTACGGTCTACGCCCTCCGCGAAGCGTCTGGGCAGCTCCCAGCCGCCGGAGGCAGACCCCGGGATGGTCCCTGGAGTGACCCCAGCAGCCAGGCATTGCGAGTTGAACTGACAGGTCTACGGTCTACGCACTCCGCGAAGCGGAGCCACGGGTCTGGGCAGCGCCCAGCCGCCGGAGGCAGACCCGGGGATGGGTGAAGAGCATGGGGTAGTAAAAATAACATAAACAAATATAACAAACACATAACAAAAGGGTCGTATGTTTCTATGGAGTGGGAAGAGAAGTAGGGATGGGTGAAGTTCCTGGAGGAGGGAAATGCTCATGGATGCGGGGCAGGGAGGGGAGGTTGGGGAAATGCACATTTTTTTAAGGTTCGTCATCAGGATTGGCTACGCGGAGGATCTTGCGACTGTAATCTCGTGCATCGGCCAGACTGCCCACGGAAATGCGCCGCTCACCCAGCATGACCGGGTTGAGTCGCTGGTCGACCTGGAACGGGGACACGCCAGCGGCGGCGGCGGCGTTGTGCTGGCCGCCATAGGTCGGGGGCGGGCCGCCAAACGGCAGGTCTGGCTGGCGGGCGCCAAACGGCTCTTTGAACCTGTCGGGGGACGTTGACGGCGAGTAGTGGTCATACGACGAGCGACGTCGTTTCAGGAACACCAGCATTCCTCCTATGATGCCCAACGCGGCAATGACGCCGACGACAATGCCTGCTATAGCGCCTCCAGACACTGCCTTGTGATGGGAAGAAGTGGCAGAGGTGGCACTACTGCTACTACTGCTGCTACTGCCGCTGCTGGACGAGTCTGCAGTCTTTGACGACGACGACGAAGAAGACGAAGACGACGGTGTAGAAGCTTGTAGGGATGAAGCGGAGGAGGACGACGAAGACGCAGGCGAGGTTGATGCGGATGCCGAGCTCGGGTCGGCGCTGGCGGCAGAGCTGGCGCTGGAGCTGGAGCTCGAGGTCGACTTTGTGCTGGAGCTGGTGCTTGTGCTCGTGCTGGTGCTGGAGCTGGAGCTGGAGCTGGTGCTGCCGCCGGTAGACGACGCAGAGCTGGACCCGCTCACGACATTGGCACCGATGATGGTGTAGAAAGAATAGGCGCTGATGCCACCACACATTTCCTCGCCAAACCCGGTGCAGTTGACGTTACAGTTGCTGCTGCTGACTTGAGCGCTCGAAGAAGGCATGCTATCTCCACAATAGCACAAGTCTCCGTTATGGGTTGCAAACACCGACGAGCCCTTGGCCTCGCACACCGTGGCACAGTGGCCACTGGACTGCCAGGTGTAAGCGCCGGCGTTGGTCAGGCTGCCGGCCGAGCCGTAACATCCCTGATATGTCTGGCCCGTGACGCCTAGAATCAGTAGTGTCAGGTATCCTAATATGAGTGTGGATTTAGCCATCTAATGAGTTAGCACGAATCGCGAACTGATACAAGGGTTGCGCGACGTCAACTTACGTTTGTCATGTGTTTTTTTACGCGATTCAGCTACTCTGCTGTCATTGACTGACTGAAATGTCCAAGTATCGTGTGTTGGGCTGTCAGTCTCCTGTCTCCTGTCTCCTGACTGATATCACGTTCCGCTCTGAGAGCTTCAACGGTGTATATCTGGTAAACGAGTGTTTGTCCTGGTCGGTTCAGGAGCCAAAGAAAAAAAAATAAACAAAAACAAAAACGAAAGATCCTGCTTGGCCAGTGTCCAATATGTCGTATCCCGCTGGTTGGTATCGCTTTTTCGTATCGCTTGTCGTGTTTGTATCGCTTGTCGCTTTCACTGTCACTATCACTGTCACTATCACTGTCGCTTGTTGCTTGTGTGTCTTTGCTGTTATCACTTCTCGCCTTTGTCGCTTATTCTCCTATTATCTCCTCTGTTGTCTTTCTAAAAATTGTCTGGCCTGCGTTGGTGGAATAATAATAACCAGTACTGAATGTCGTCGGCGATCTGTCTGCTGAGAAGAACCAACTCACTGGGCAGGCGGCAGCAGGCAGTCAGGCAGGCAGGTAAGCAGGTAAGCAGGCAGACGGGCAGGCGAGAACGAGACCCAAGCGAGGCGACTCCAGGCGAGGCAAGGCGACTGCTCCTGCCAACCGCCAGGAGA
This sequence comes from Sugiyamaella japonica, assembly GCA_030583365.1. Taxonomy (NCBI): domain Eukaryota; kingdom Fungi; phylum Ascomycota; class Dipodascomycetes; order Dipodascales; family Trichomonascaceae; genus Sugiyamaella; species Sugiyamaella japonica. Next base: position 22,769 of record JAJMIG010000164.1, on the reverse strand, counting down.
ATATTTTCACTCCCGGTCAACCACGCGCTCGCGCATGCCCTAATTGCAGGCCAGCCCTTGCGCTGCCTGCCTGCCCTTACGCTGCCTGCCTGCCCTTACGCTGCCTGCCTGCCCTTACGCTTCCTGCCTGCCCTTACGCTTCCTGCCGGTTCTCACGCTACCTGCCTATCTTTAGCTAATAACACTAATAATACATCCGACGTACGACTTTTTCGGCCGCGTGGGAAAAAAAAACTTTTTCCCCAATAGGCACGCTGATGCCCGAAACCGTAGCAACTGCCCCTCGATCCAACACCACCCCGCCGATCCCCGCAGGCCCCGTTCAACCCCCTGGCGGGCCGCGGGCTCGCCCGCCGGGCTGGAGTCGGGGGGAAGGGGTTCGGCCTCCGGCGGCCGGGCTCCGCCCGGACCTGGTTGTGTTCGCTTCGCGAACGGACGGGCGGGTTGTGTTGTGGGCGGGGTGAGCGGTGTCAGGGGTTCAGGGGTGGGGCTTTTGGTGGCCGATTGCAGGCTGCAGGCCGACGCGTTCTCGCGTGCCCCTTAAATTCCTGGCCGACAGGCTCTCCCTGTGTTTACTTTCCATGCAGGCCGGCGCTGAGGAATTCATCTGACACGCGCACTGCCTGCCCAGCCCAGCCTGCCACGACCCACCGCACTCGAGCGGAGCTCGAGCAAACGGGTCTGGGCAGCGCCCAGCCGCCGGAGGCAGAGCCAGGGGCCTTGCACGGCTGGCGAGCCACATGGGAGCGCGGGGACAGTCGGTGTTGGCGTTATTCCGACTGAGGGGCGAGCGAGCCAGGGGGTTGGATTCGAATGGCACCTGTGAGGGCAATGGGCGATGTTGATGGTTCGTGCTTGGAAAGTGAGATTGACAGGTGTTTAGGCGTGCAGGGTTTGACGGCTACTTAGGGGCCCGTGGATCACGGAGAATGACGCAATCTGAGTCGAGTCTCAAAATATAGTCATGGATCAATAAATTTCATTTCGAGTGAAATTTCAGTGTTGATCCAGTACACACAAGAATGGCCGAGATCTCGGTTCCTGATAACTCTGTGGCCCGCAAGGTGAAAGATACTGGGGCTGGGTTCGTAGGTGGCGCTGTTCAGGTACTCGTAGGTCAACCGTTTGATCTCGTCAAAGTACGTCTCCAGACAGGCCAATTCAACTCGGGTATTGACGCCGTGACGCAGACGCTGAGAAATGAAGGGATCACTGCTTTTTATAAAGGAACCACCGCTCCGTTAATAGGTGTCGGGGCGTGTGTATCGGTACAGTTTTATGCGTTTCATGAAGTCCGAAGGCAGCTGGTATCCTATAACCAACGCACGAACCACTCGGCTGCTACTGCTACTCACCATGGCTTGACATTTCCTCAGGTGTATCTTGCTGGCGCATCAGCAGGACTGGCCAACAGTGTGATTGCCTCACCTATCGAGCATCTGAGAATCCTTATTCAGACTCAGAAGGACGCTAAATATAAAGGGCCCTTTGACGCTGCTCGGCGGATCTTACATTCGCATGGAATTGCCGGCGTCTATCGAGGCTTTACCGTCACGGTTCTGCGTGAGTTCCAGGCCTATGGAGTGTGGTTTCTTACCTTTGAATATCTCATGGCAAGAGAGATGGCCAAACCCCATGTCCCGAGCCGAAACGATATTCCTACTTGGAAACTCATGACCTTTGGTGCTTTAGCTGGCGAGGCTCTGTGGCTGGCATCCTATCCTTTGGATGTTATCAAAAGTCAAGTACAGGGCCATCCTTTTGGTACCAGACTCACGGCCATAGATGCTACAAGACGCACGTTTGCAAGGCAAGGAATCAGAGGCTTTTGGAAGGGTATTATTCCTACTCTGCTTCGTGCTGTTCCTGCTTCTGCCTCGACCTTTGCATCTGTAGAACTCACTCTACGTTTACTTGGCTAGAAGAAACATTGGGGGGGATGCAGGGCACAAAGCCCACCTGAGGGGGAGGGGGCGGGGCCTGCTCTGCGAGGTCCATGTACAAAGATAAGGGCTAGGGTACGCCGGATTAATTGCAACGGAGCCTTTTATTTATTAGTGTCGGATTAATAGGCCATATACTCTTCGACAGTCGGACCTTCAGCATCCGCTTCGTACAACAATACACTGGCATTGTATATATAAATATAAATATCTATAAATGAACAGATAACAGATCACTGAATGAATACTGCTTGTTACACATGGGACATTTGCGTAGTCTGGCATTCAGTCGGTCCTTTGCACAATCATTACAAAACACATGTCCACATACTTTGATAGCAGTATCTTTCCAGTTTTTAGAACAGAGAGAGCAAATGGCAATAGATCTCAGAGCCTCGAGCTGTTCCTCGGCTCCACCAGACTTACCACTGACTGTTGTCAACCGTTTGGCATCGACCTGTCTCTTGAGCTTTTCAATCTCAATCTCTAGCGCATGACGAGAATCGATTTCTCGTTTAACATCATCGGTCTTGGTGCTGAGTTCCTGTTTGAGTTGATCAATGTGTCGTGAAGCAGAATCGATGCGATATTGTCGTTCAGAGAGCGACATCTTTGCAGCCTTGATCTCTCGAGCATGGGTTTCCTGGGATTTGTTGACATCGTCGAGCTGTTTTCTTAGGGACGTGATAGTCTGAGTTTTGGACGATTCCAGATCTTTCAGTTGTTGGATTAGTTCGGCGCTTTTGGATAGCTGGGACTTTAGTCGATTATGTTCGTTCAACAGTTGATCCTTGGCTCGCATGGCAGAAAAGTATTTCTCATCTGCTCGAACTTTTTCCGCCTTCAATTTATTCATTGTTGCTTCATGAGCCACCGTGTCGGCAACCTTGGCACTGGCTTTGGCATGCGCCTGGGCAAATGCTTGTTCAAGACCTGGCAGTTCTGCCAGAAGCCTTTTGTTTTGCCGCTGTAGCTTTTCAACTAGCTGGATGGCGTCTTCGAGCTTTTCGCAACCAGTTGCTGCTGACACTTCAGTTATAGATGCAGTGGAATCCGGATCGTCTTTCAGTCGGGCGATTTCCTGCTCCAGAGTTTTAATGCGAGTTTCCCGGATAGATACAAGGGTGTTTAATTCCTCAAAGGCCTTTTTCCGGTCAGACTCGGTGGACTTTTTGACATTCAACTCGGATAAAAGGTCGTCTCGAGCGCTACGGATACGGGCCACGTCCTGCTCGCTTTTGGCTATTTGCTGCTCGAGAGCGTCTCGCTTCTCATTATATTCCTTGCGGATCTTACTCTCAAACTCGTCCTTTCCTACCTGAAGAGCCGACTTCTCTTCTGCCAGGCTTTTGTTGTTGGCCAGGAGCTTCTCTAGTGAGCTTGAAAGATCGTCATTTCGTAGTCGAAGCGTGCGAACTATTTCAGACCTATCCAGATCCTCCTGCGACAGGTTGACTAATCGGGCATTCAAAGACTGGATTTTCTCACTCAACGATGCAATCTGCGTCTCGAATTCTTTAATATGCCGCGTCTGGGCTGACACAGTTGCTTCAGAGTTTGAGAGGGCTGTTTTCAGGTTTTCAAGCTCCATGAGTAATTCACGCGAACGGTTAGAGCCATCATCATCAGCACCACCACCAGCCGGCGTCTTCGTATCACCGTCATCTGGCTGCTTTTGGGGTGACTCTTCTCTCTTTATTGTGACTTCCGACTGTTGTACTCGTGATAATGAGGGCGACTGGAATCTTTCCAGCCTCTTTTCAGCAGACAGATATTTATCTGTCAGGTCGTTGACTTGTGCCGCCAACAGATCGTTCGACACCATCAGCGATTGGTTCTGTGTACGCAGGCGGTGCAACGTCTGATTAGACCTTGCTAGAGACTGTCGTATTTCTTGTTCGCTGGAAGATGACGATGCATGAGACTGGATATAGGCCCCTATGCGAGCCTTTATGACGCTGTTTTTGGATTCGAGAGAACGCGCAAAACTGTCATCTTTGGAATCGTCTTCAGAACGCGTTACAGCAAACTGCAGTAGTGAAATAATCTCGTCATCATTAACAGATGAAGTATTAGTGTTAGGAAACAGTGTTTCCGCCAACTGATTCCACCACTCGTCCAAACAAACAAACGATCTTTCCAGCAGTCGATATCGTCTTTCTAAAACCAAACTCTTATCTTGTAGTAAATCTCGTTCTCGTTTATACGTCTTCATCTGTCGGAAAATGGCCTCCTTTTGAAACTGAACGATATCTTCTATGGTTAACGGACCCAGAGGCTCCTGAGCCGTAGACTGCCTTCGATTCAAGTCATGATTCAAAAGAGGTTTCTTCTTCTGCGGTTCATCATTCCCGCCGTTACTCAGCGGACGTGTTTCTTCCAACGTGCGTTTCTTATCTTCTTCCATGATTACTACGGACGGTTCACACACCACCACCACCAGCACCGCTCTTTTACTTTTAACAGTACACCAGTGAATCGCGTTGCCGTCGCTTGGTTTACACTATGTTAAATCCTATGAAAATCCCTATCAAGATCTTTATCTAAGCTAGTATCTGGGTAATGTAGACTGTCGTGTGATAGTCTAAGGACGAAAGTGGATTTCGATTTTATAAGAATATCCAAACCCTTTTCTTTGCGTCAGAGAGGAAAAAAAGTTCGAGGTCCTCTGAGCCGCACCGCACGTGATACCGACCCCCTGGATATCATTCTCGTCCATCATTCTCATCAATCATTCTCATCGTCAGTTATTCTCTCAATCATGAGCTCGCTCGAAAATACCACCAAATATATCGACTCGGCAGACGACCACCCCGCTGCGCAGATCTCGTCGCTATGTCGTTCCTTCTACGACTTCAACTGGGTGCCTGGAACCGGCGGAGGCATGAGCATTCGAAAGGGCGATTTAGTATATCTAGCACCCTCGGGAGTGGAGAAAGAGGTATTTACACAAGATAAGCTTCAGAATCAAACACCCGTGCTAACTTTCCTAGAAAATGAAACCGGAAGATATGTTTGTCATGGACCTCAAGACAAAAGAGTACGTTCGTAGACCAGCGTCTTATAAACCTTCGGCTTGCACTCCGTTATTTCTGGCTGCCTATACTATGAGAAACGCTGGCGCTTGTATTCACACCCATTCACAATCAGCCGTCATGGCCACGTTATTATATGACAAGGAGTTCCGAATCTCCTGTATAGAGCAGATCAAGGGCATTCCCAAGGTCGTCGAGGCTGGCAACCTGAGCTTTTTCGATACCCTCGTCATTCCTATTATCGAAAACACCGCACAAGAAGAAGACCTGACGCCCGACCTATCAAGAGCTCTCGTCGAGTACCCGGCCGCTACTGCTGTCCTGGTACGCCGCCACGGCATCTACGTATGGGGCCCCACCGTCGCAAAGGCCAAAATCATCAACGAATGCATCCATTACCTCCTAGATCTGGCCATCGAGATGAAACGGTTCAATCTCGACCCGGCCCATGCTATCGCCCCATAGGACCGTCGATATAGATTTTCAACAACTGTTCTGTCAACGTTGATGGGGGTCCTGCCTCCGGCGGCTGGGCTCTGCCCAGACCCGTGGCTCCGCTTCGCGGAGGGCTTGGAACTTGGTGGAGTGCGAGATGGTGACTATGACCGGCTCAAGGTACCCCAGTCAGCCAGCTCTGATTGAAATGCAGGGTCCAGCACTGGTGTCACAGTATCACGTGTAGATACACGCGTAGCCGCGCCTAGTAATTAAATCGTGCATCGCGAACTGAAATAGCCTGCCGACGCGATTTATCTCTCTGGGCCTGCTCATTATACAAACAACTGGAAGCTTTATAGGTTTTTGGTCACCGTTCACGTTCACGTTCACGTTCACGTTTACGTCTACGTTCACAATGGACTTCTACCAGGAACCGTCGTCTACTAGCGTGGATCCCGAGATCAAGGCCCATATCACGAACCTGGTATCTGCTCTTGGCGGTCCTGATCTGACTGATCCATTCAAAACTTATAAACTTGGCGATGAGGCTTTGGCGTGTTTACGTGATTTGAAGCGCTGGCTAAAGGGTTATGACGAGCGACTGGATCGTTGGGATATTGCTCGTGCCATTTCAGAGACAAGACTAGTCTCGTTTGATTTACTGGAGATCCTCACTCTGTGGGAAGAACGGTCCCAGAACAAGAACAACCCCCCACCCAAAAATATGGATAGAATCGCTCTGGCATGTCTTGAATTACTTGTACCATTGACTTGGCCGCTGGAGTTGAACAGACTCACATCCACGACTAACCATTACAGGCATGCTCCACTTTTGGAGCTTGCTCGGGCAAAATACAAGCGTAGTATCCTGAATCATCCCAAAAAGCTGGTGCTACGGGCTGCTATTCGACTGGCCATTTCCAGTCTCAAGATTCCCAAACTAGACCGTACTGTGCGTGATAACGGGATTATCAGGCTGGTGGTATTTTTCTTTCGGAACATCGCCTCCATCGAACCGGAAGCTAACGATGCCAGTATCAAGAACTCTTCTGAATGGGAATCATTTGGTGATGACATCTCTCGAAGTAATACAATAATAATCTTTGAACAGCAGAAAGTACTGGATTTTCTCATCACTTTAGCGGCTGGCATAGGTCATAACTTTGAAGTTCAAGATACCGCCGTCTTAGAGTCGGTCTTTTATCTTTTGCAGAATATCCCTGTTGGCGATATCTTCACCATGAAATCGTCCCAGGGGGCCGATGCTGGTAGTGGTGAGGATGTGCATGGTCGTCACACTGGGGAACTTCGGGACCTGCTTGCAAAGGAGAAAGACATCCGTAGAGATATTCAGCGTCATGCTCCCAGTCGTCATAATCGCTTCGGTACTATGATTTCCATGGATATAATGGACAAAGGTCGATTATCCATTTCCGGTCAAGGGGCCCTTTTCGGTACCGTGGAAACTCTTGACAAACTTGATGCAAGCAAGAAATGGCGTAAACGTTCGACCAAGATCACTGAATCGGAATATGGGGTAAGTAATGATCGCTCTAGACCCGACTGTCGGGCGGCGTTCTAACTGCGTAGGGAAAATGGAACAAATACATCGCGTTAGGAGACGATGCCAGGAAAATTATACGCAAATTCGTCACTACTTTCATTGACGGTTGTTTCAACTACTTGTTCACCGATATTAGAAAGCTCATTGAACAGGATAATGATCGATTACTTGACATTCACAGAATCCACTATCTTTATCTGATTGGCTGGTTTCTACAAGCAGAAAGTGCCCGAAAATACGAAAACTCCCTCTCTTCATCACCAGACCCGCCTGATTTCGGCATTATCGGGGGTGTTCTGAATCAGCGCTCGTTTATTGTGATTTCCAAGCTCATGCGAGAAAGCTTTGAAAAGGGGCAGTTTCAGAACGAAGATGTTTGTTATGCTAGCATTATGTGTTTCAAACATATTCTTTTAACTATCAAAGATATGGATAAAAGCCCATCTGAAGAGGACAGGGAGATTGCCGACAATATGAAGACAAGATTGTTTTATGAAGAGCAGACGTTAAATATGCTGTCAACGATTCCTCAGACTGCAGGCCAAAGGAACGTGGCATATCTCAAGGAATGTATAGAACTGATCCATATTCTACTGAGGATGTTAGAGACTTTCTCCAAACAGCACACTGTACATTTTGTTCGTACACGACGCAGACAGCGAAAGAAAAAGGCCACAGCAGTTCAGTTAAACGACGATACAGATGATATCATTGACGAAGATGAAAACGAAGACGAGGAAGCCAGAAGAGTTACCCATGAACGAAAGTTCGAGTTTGCTCGATTTGAAGCAAAGCTTATCAATCAACCGACCATCGACACTTATAAGCGATTCCTGCTCAACTATAAAGAACTGTCGGAAAGAGAGATTATGTGGGCAATGTCCTATTTACATCGCTCGTTTGTTAAAAAAGAAGCTCGGGTGAGGTTTTTCGGTCTTGATTTAATGAAAATCTTACAAGACATGACTAGTACTTCAAGTAGTGGGCTGCCTCTTCATAGCAGTATTCGGAAAGAAGTAGAGCGGTTTTTGTCCTACTACATGGCCAAACTTATAGAAGGATTAGAGAGAACTCCGTCCCTTTATATCGAACTGCTGTTCAATAAAATGCCCGAAACATGCTTCTATTTCGACCATGGGTATGAAAGACCAAACGAAACGAGTGGCGTCGGCAGGAAAGCTGCAGTATGGGTTTTCAAATCTGGTTACGATCTCGACGAAGAACGCAAGGCGGCCATTGTCATTGCTGCATTATTGGATGAAGACAAGGCTAATATGATTGAATGGTTGACTCAGAGGGTTGTTGAGATTAGATCAAGCCGTCAGGAGATGACGGAAAGCGCTGTTACAATGAATGAGATTCTAACAGCTGACAATGACAAATTGAAATGGGTGAACAGGGACGGCAAATTCAGGCTATTACTGAGATTGTTAGGGTTGGCTTTGGAGGATAATGGTCAGTGCACTGTTCCTGGGAATCTTAGTTTAGAGGCATTACAAAGCGCCGAAAAATGGCTTAAAAGATACTTGTTTACGCCGGTGGTTCTGGATGGTGATATGGTAGCGGCCGATTACCTGCGTCGTAAGAGGCCCAACGAAGGCAATGGTGACAACAGTGAGGATAGTGATTTGGATGAAGTCAACGACCAGGATGAGGAAATGCAGTCGTTTATTACTGACGATGGTGATGAAGAAGAAGAAGATAATGAAGATCTGGCCAAGAAATTTGGTGATCCAAGGTTTAACGCGCTACCAGAAGATGAGCGTCTTGCGAAATCTCTAACTGCCGAAAAAGACCGTGCAAGAAAAAAGCTATTCAAAAAAGGTCAACAGAATAAAAAGAGGAAGATAGAGAGAGAGAACACAACTCGCAGAAACAAACATGATAGTAATAATTTTGAAAAAGAGCGTGAGAAACAAAGAAAGATTAAAAGTAGTGCGTTTGTTCATGATTCCGACGATGAGAGCGACGAGGATCGTGATCGAGAGTTTTTCGAGTCGGAAAAGAAGCTTCGGGAAATGCTTCGACGAGTCAATGGTGGCGGGGGCGGTGGTGAAATTCAAAGCCAACTGACCCAGCAAGCGTCGTCTCCAATCGAAAGTTCACCTTCAAATGGTGAGCTATCGGAGACCACCAATACTAATGTTTCTCTGGTTGATACCGATGATAACGGAAAGGATGACGATGGTGAGATATCGTTCTCATCGACGGTTTACAAGCGTAGAGCCATTGTCATCGACGACCCCGAAGACGATTAAATAACCACTCATTAAAGATCATTTGCATTATTATAAATATACATCTTCATTATGTCATTCGGCATTAGTCACGTTGCGTGTTTGGTAGTCTTTATTTTCTGCCCCCTCACCTATTCAGGCGTTAGTAACTTTGAATGCCCATGTAGCATGCTACTTACTTTTGTCCAGTCTATTTTAGTCTCTATATCCTCCTCAATTAGACCACAAATCGCTACACTCTCGCCTCGGATCATATAAAGGCCCAGATCAATTACTTCAGTTGGCTCGTCGGGCAGAATTATTCTCTCTTTGGTATTTGATAGAATAAGATTGGTCGTCTGGTCGTATCCCTTGAGTGTACCTACGAAGCATCTTCCATCTGTAGTTATCACAATGATTGATTCTAGAAGCCTGTTAGTTACGCATGCTGTACCAAGGAGATGACAAATGTGTCACTTACTTTCTACAAATGAGTTTAAGCCTGACATGCTCCGAAAAAATAAATAAATAATAAACAGCAGTGATTGGAAAACAAATATTTGTTTACATGTGTATATTAAAAAAGTGGTGATCTCAAAACATGTCAATTATGCGGTTAATGGGCGACTGACATGAGAACTGAGAATATGCTCATGGCAAACGGTCACAAGTAATGGCTCGGTAGAACAACCTTGCTCGCATCCCCACATCTGTAACCCTATGCTCATATGGCTGTCGACAATGTAAATACAATGCATATTATGTACATAAAACTCAATAGATAAATGGCTATACTGTACAATGGTTTTCGTCCGAGCTATTGAATAACTTGACAACAGTTTGTATAGTGGATAAGATCATTACAATGACCCCAAATCCTATACATGCATATGATGAAAGCTTATGAATAAGTTTCTTACGGGAAAGCTTGAGATAACACATGGGCGGTAGAATGTAAGCCATGGTACAGGCCGACGAGGCCCCCACCAGCTCCAAAATGGCTCCTAAATTGCATGTGAAGAGAGATACCGTCATGGCTGCAATAATAAGAGACATGGTTATAATAGCGTGTTGTTTTGTTGTCGAGGCAGGTCCGTCAGGGAAACAATAGATCCAAATCACTTCGCGGCATACAAAAATCTCCAATGGTAGCGTCGTTAACATATTAAGACCAAAACAGAAGCGGGCCACATTGGCCATGGTATCAGTAGGTGGGAAATTGTTGAGGACATTTCCCTTTGTATTGTTTCTAAAAACAAGAAATCCCGCTAGACCCATGGCCATACAAGCAACCATGGATACACCTGTACTCCAATGAGTGACTTTTGCAAATCGGTCCATAGTAGGTGTTTTAAGAGAGTCATATATAATCAACGAGTTGTGATGGCATACAAATGCAAATGAAATGACACTGACAGCCTGGAAAATGCCCCAGTTGATGGTTAAAGTGGCAGGAGTGAAATGAGCATCGGGTCCACCGCCTATTTGAGGACCTCGAATAAGCACAGTCAGGACAATAATCAACATACTGACTAGAGCTAACCCAGAAGCCTTGGCCAGATGGGTGATATTGCGGTTCAATGCTAATGGAGCAGAGATTCCAAGAGTGACAAGAATGATCATTCCATTGCGACTAAACACGAGCCCAACAACAGGTATCGTCTTGAGAGATGGGAACATGGCATTGATCACATGCGGTATCGTGTCGCCAATAATAACACAAAACGCCATGGATCCTCCAAATGCAAATAGACATTGAGCTAGTGAGATGGCGATCAGGCCTGGTTTGCCAAAACAATGCTTAACTGTGGCTTGGAAAGTATCTGTCCCGCTCATTTTGGCATTTGTCACCATGAGCCGAATGGTCCAATCAATAACAACTGTCAAAGAAACTAGCAGGACAATGCCTGCTAGTAAGCCGGCCTGTCGAACTGCGTACGGTTGGCCAATGATCCCGGCACCAATAATGCTATTAGCCATGTTCATAAACGCCATTTTCAGATTGCTTTTGCCTTTTTGATCTGCCAAAGATAGAAGCAGCTCGTTGTGTCCTAAAGATCCTGTGTTGTCGGTTGGAGACTGATGTTCATAATCATCGAGAAGCGCCTCTTCGTCGTCGATATCGAAATCCTCGGTATTACGGATGCGATGAGGTGGAGTGTGGCGGTCATCTTCTTCTTCTTCTTCTTCTTCATCTGTAAACAGATTGTTGTCGTCGTCTTCATCAAATGGATTTTGGATACCTTTTTGATTTCCATGAAGCGACCGATCCAAACGTCCGTGTGAGCCAATATCTGGCACTGGATTATACATTTTGTCGAACGCGCTCTATTGTTATCATTCAAGGCAACAAAAAACTCGTTGAACAAAACTGGTTGACTTTTCAGACTGACGCAGATACGGAGACCAGAATCTCGAGCCGGATTTAGGGTGTGAAAGCCGCAAGGGTAGGCAGGCGAGAGACTGTGCAGATATGGAGCCTACGATAGTGACTATGAGCGTAAAACTTATGAGAAACAAAACGAGCCTTTAGGACATGATGGCAATTGCAACGGTTGAAAGGTATTTTAGATTTGATTTCATCAAACGCTCGGTGTTAACTTTATGTCTGTCGAGCTTAAATATGAACATGAAAATGAAAATTTGGACATAAAAACAAATAAATATATCTTACCACAGTCGAGGCTCGTCAATCGGTGATGATAAATATAGGGGTAAGAGCTGTGGATAGTTGAGTTGAGAACCACTGTCCAGTGTCCAGTGTCCAGTGACCACTGACGACTTATCACTATGTTCCAGGTTAGGGTTAGATTATCGAGATAAGATAAGATCGCATATGCAGGGGGCGGTGGCAGTGATTCTTCATCGCTAATCCACCGAATTCTTAGCATCCGGATCAAAATCATCTAAATCATCACTCATTGCACTCAGATATTCTCTGATTTGAGAACTCGGAGCCATACCCGCAGCTATACGGCCAGGCGGGTTGCGAATTCCCGCTACCTCCATCACTGCGTGAACGGCATCTTTAAAGGGCTGTTTAGGGAACACATTGATTTTCGAAAAGGCATGTTTGGACTGTCCACAAATAGTTGAATCCGAGTAGAACTTTGACGCCAACCGTTCAGGGTTTTTTTTTGCATTTGGGTCGACATCACTGTTGGTAGTAGAGTGTTGACGTGATTCTGACTGACTGGGCATCACTAATGGATTGGTGCCTACAGACACCTCTAAAGCACATTCAACAACAGTTATTTTCACATTCTGCTTAAACACAGACAATGCTAGTGATTCAGAATAACCCTCTAAAGCTCGAACAGAAGTGGTCAGGAGCCCTATTCCTGGAGTGGCCAAAATGCCATTGACATCGACAATATTGATAATATGACCCGATTTGCGCTCCAGCATGGACGGTAGCACGGCATGGATATTATTTATGCAGCTGTAAAGGGATATTTCCAACTGATCTTGCAGATGCCAGCTCTCCATTTCCTCTAAAGCACCAACATAGATTTTGCTTGGTGAATAATTCACTAGAATATCTATTCGACCCCATCTTTCAATTGCCGCAGCTGCTGCGCTATAACACAATCCTTTATTTCTGATAATGTTAGTATTTTTTTTTCAGTGTATGGAACCATCTACTTTTCATTTTCCGTACCTAGGTTCGAGGTCTACGGCACTGCTGGTATCGGGGAATGATTCCAAAAGTCTTGTAGCCAGTGGCCCGGCAGGCAACACGGCAATATCACCTGACTGCAGAACCTGTTCGGCGATATCTCGTCCAATCTGGCTATCAAAGCATGGTATGAACCAGACCTGGATTGGTTTTGTAGGGGCCGACTCTGTTTTGGCCATTTTATTATTAGAGGTTAGTGGTTAGTTAGGTTCATGAGAAGTGTGATGGTGATTACCCCAGTTTTTTTACGAGCCGGTTATAAGCATAACGGCCAAGTTCTCCGGGATGTCTCCGGGATGCCTCCCATGAAGGAGATGATATTAACTTATTATCTGATTGTCTGTATTATTATTAAACAGATTATTGTGGGTTAGACACGGTCTTGGTTTATGCAATTTGCTAACGTCTCTTACTGTAGCGTATGGTGCATCACCTGCTGGAGTAAATATCTGCCAGCTCTCTGTTGCTATCATCTATAGACAGTTCAGATCTAAAGCTTAGTCTGCTGTAATCTAACTACTTTACGTTCTCTATTCAACGTCACCGCTAAAGATCTCGTCTGTTGAAGCGTTTGCAGATACAGTTCATAGGCAGGCATATAACCATCGACAAAAGCTCGCACTTGGACATCGGACATGCCAGTTCCTTTCTTTGATATGAGTTCATGTTCTTGCTGGATTCGCCAATCATAGACATAGTTGATATCAAGAGCCTCGATCTGAATTAAAGCATGGAACTTGCCCCAGATCTGCTGATACCGACTCAATGCATTGTTGACAAATTTAACGTCTTGTAGGGAATGACTGGCAAGCGGACCGTGAGAAGATTTATGGATTCGCTCTACTTCGTCATCGGGCAGCGGGCGAAACCCCACACACCAACCTTCAAATAGTACAATGTCATAGTATGGACTGACAGAAATTGTTTTGTTGGCTCGATCTCCCTGTCCAGAAAAAGCAGATTTATCATAGACGGGGATATTAGTTTTCTGTTGTTGAATCAGGCTGTCCAGGATCTGAACACAGAGCTGTGTATCATGAGTCCCGGGTAATCCTCGGTGACTAATCATCCTGTTATTAGGATGAGACCTGGATAGTTTTGTTTGCTCATCATGAGTTAAATAGACATCGTCTAGAGAAAAGTCCACTACATTGAGATTTCTGCCTCTCAGGGCCTCTGCCAGGGCTCTAACGACGGTTGACTTGCCAGATCCTTGTGGTCCGGAGATGCCAATTATAAGCGGCATTTTTCTGATCCGCGACTGGTTCTGCTCGACAAACGCTTCATTATACAAGCCAAGAATATATTTTGCCAGCGGATCCGTCGAGGCCGGTTTCACGGGCATCTTTGGAGCTCAATTCAGATGATATCTACGTCGTCCAGCTGTACATCCAATGGCTGTACATCTACGCACGTACTCATTCAATAGGCAGCCTTTTTACACGGCAATGTTTGTTCGGAGTTTGGAGTAGAGGAAGTTCACTCTTCAATCTGAATGAATCTTGCAGATAGTGGGGCTGGCAGCAGTGATATAGAATATATATACCCACTGAACACACTGATCAGAGTCAGGTGAACTGTAACATACAACTATATGGTTACGTAGATATGAAAGTAGCAATTATATCTAATGTAGTGTGTGCCGTGAGTGGTTATAACTGCATAATCTAAATAGCTCCAGCAGACTTTAAACGCTCTACAAGCTCGTCGGTAGACCCAACTATAATACCAGCCTGACGAACTGGAGGCTCAGTGACTTTTAAAATCTCTAACCGGTTCGAGATATCCACTCCAAGGTCGTCTGGTTTGACTATCTTGAGCGGCTTCTTCTTGGCCTTCATGATGTTAGGCAGAGAAGCATAGCGAGGCTCGTTCAGACGGAGATCGGTAGTAATGACCAGCGGCAACTTGGCCTTGACTGTCTCAGACCCCCCGTCCACCTCGCGAGTCACCGTGACCGACCCCGAAGCCTCGTCAACCTCCACCCTGGAAGCATTGGTGGCTTGTGGCCAGTTTAGCAGCCCAGCAAGCAGTTGGCCTGTCTGGTTCGAATCGTTATCAATGGCCTGTTTTCCCAGAATAATCAGATTCGACTCCTGGGCCTCAACCACCTTGGCCAACAGCTTGGCAACCGACAACGGCTCTACCTCGCTCTCGCCCACGTCTATCAAGGTCGACTCGTCGGCGCCTTTGGCCAGCGCGGTTCGCAGCGTCTCCTGCGACTTGATCGAGCCTGCCGACACGGCGTGGATCTTCTCCACCAGCGTCTTCGACCCTTCTCGCAGCCGAATCGCCTCCTCCAGCGCAATGTCGCAGAACGGATTGATACTGAACTTGACTCCCTGGGTCTCCACGCCCGTCTGGGTCTTGTTCACACGCGGCCGAATCGCAGAGTCAATGACCCGCTTCACAGGCACCAGAATTCGCAGCTTCGACGACATTCCTTCCTTCCTTCTCTAACTTTGACACGCTCTCTCTCCTCTCTAGAATGAAAGATGAGAATGAAACCCAACTGTCCAGAACTCAAGTCGAATGTGGGGTTGAAAAAACCCGCTGCCTCGAGGACCCTCTCTCGTCGGCTCGCGCTCGGGCCCTAACCCCGGGGCCCCGAGGGGGTCGGGCTCCTTTCGGCGACTCTACCCCTGAGCTGGGCCCCCGGCGGCGTGGGGGCCCCTGCTCTGCCTCCGGCGGCTGGGCGCTGCCCAGACCCGTTGGTCTCGCTTCGCGAGATGGCCCCTGCCTCTGCGGTACCGGGGTGGCTGCCTCCGGCGGCTGGGCTCCGCCCAGACCCGTTGGTCTCGCTTCGCGAGAAGGGCTCCCGGGCACCAGCTACGAGCGCAGCGAGTACAACCAGGTCTGGGCGGAGCCCAGCCGCCGGAGGCAGAGCAGCGGCGCCAGCCGGTCCGGAGAGTCGTGGGCGAGGCGCGAGCTACGAGCGCAGCGAGAAGAACCAGGTCTGGGCGGAGCCCAGCCGCCGGAGGCAGAGCGAGGGGGGTGGGAGAGGCGGTGGCATTATACTACAGCGCGAGCGCGTCGCATGGCCTCGATGCGGGCGCGCAGCTCCGAGGTGACGGTGGCGGCGCGTCGCCAGTTCTCGCGACCAGAGTTGGCACTGGCAGTGGTGGAGGTGGGTATTCTGGATGGCGAGGGCGGAGAGTCGGACATTTCGGAGTCCTCGGCCATTGTGTCGGGTGGGGGGAGATGATGGGAGTGGCGGTAGGGATTCGACTGCCCGTTCTCTTTGTCGGTCCCGGTGGCCAGCTGGCGCTGGAACGAGGAGGAGGCGGGGCCGCCGGGTTTGTAGTAGTCATCGTCGGGAGAGAGGTTGGCGAAGTCGACGGACCTTCGTAGGGTGCTGTTGGGCCCGTGGTGCGTGCGCGCGGCGTTGGAGTTTGTGGACGAGGTGGACGACGAGGACCTGCTGGGCTCCAGACCGAACTGGAGCGTCATGGACGGCGACTTGGGTGACGAAAGACTGCCCTGGGTGCGGTGAGACGACGACGGTGGACCTACTGATCTGCCGGTGCTCAGGCTCCGTAGTACACTGGTGGTGGAGGTGGTGCCGCCGGAAACTGATGTGGAGGGAGCGGTCGAGTCTAGTGAGTCGCTGTACTGGTGGTTGAATCCAGTGGTGCTGTTGTTTACTAGGGCTGGCTGATGGCGCGCTAGCACAGACTTGAGCCGGTCTAATTCCGCCTCGAGCTTGTTATTCCTCGTTCGATACGTTTCGACGTCTGAATGTGCTCGTGTCAGCTGGGTCTCGAGACTTTTCGCCTTGAGGGTCTCGTTGGTGTGCTTTTCAATGTGTTCGGCGATTTTCCTCTGTGCATCTGACAACTCGACCATGAGCCTGTTTTTCTCGGCCTGGTCTTCCTGGGCCTTCCATTTCAGCTGGTCTCGCTCGCGAGCCCATTCTGCCCGTTCCTTGCGAAGCTGGTCGAGCTCGACCAGTCGAGCGTCTGGAATGGCAGGCATAGAAGCTGTGGTAGCAGTAGCGCCGTTGGCAGCTATTCTTGTCGCAGGTGGCTGGCGCGAGTGAAGAACTCGGCTTGTCAGACCTCCTGGTCGGGATGCACTAGACGGGGGAGGAATAGATGGGGCGTCATCAAGAGAGGGAGCTGACGACGATGATGAAGAAGAAGAAGCAGGAGCTAACGACGGCACTTTAACAGGACTCACGAGCCGTCGTCTGGCCGCTGGAGGAGGTCGCGCAGGCGTACTTCTCATGCCTTGCACAGGACGAGCAGCAGGCTTGGATTGGCCAGCGGATGTAGGTGCTGCTGCTGCTGCTGCTGCTGCTTTGACTGGTTTGGCAATCACCACAGCTGATTCAAAAAACTCGCGAACTTTCCCTCGCTTGATGTCGTCAATACCTTCCATGGACGCATTCATGGCACGCTCGCCGACAATCTTCATGAGAACACCGAGAATCTCCGCCCCTCCAGTCCGAACAGGCTCCTGGGTATCACTCAAAAGCTTTATACTCGAGTCTACCATGGACTTCACCTCTGGTTGAGCCGGCGTCGTAGGAGTTGTTTTGAGACATCGCACTAAGAACTTGGCGGTCTCGATCTTGACTTGTGGCGTCTTATGTTTGAGGTGCTCAAGGGTGGTTTCTAAAACAGATGAAAGAGACGTCGACTTATATGCGGCATCCAGAGCAGCTCCCAACGCCTCGGCCACCGACGCCTTCTTCTCCTTTGTTCGCTCTAGCAAGGGAGCCAAGACTATTGATTCGTACCTAGCAAACGACACCCGAAGTCCTTTGGCTAATGTCTCTATTGAATTAGCTGCCAGAGCAACCACCTGGATATTGGCATCCTTCTGAACACACTTTGCCAGTAACCGCACGATTTCCGTGAAGTCGTCGTTTTCGATTTTGGGCGAGCTTTTCAGCACAGCAAGAAGCTCTTCTAGTGCTTCTTTACGGTCTTTCCATTTGCTAGACGCGATCTGTTCAGATAGATTCGCAGGCAGCTTTGGAAGAATCGATACTGCTTCTACGAGATCTAGAGGATCCACTGGCTGTTGGTGGTCATCGTCAGTCATGTTATCGAATCCGTCAGTGGCCGCCGTCGCCCCTGCCCCTGCACCACCGGCGGTTCTTATTCCACTGGCCTGTTGCCTTTCCATTGCCTCCTTTTGCGATTTGATGAACCTCGTTTGTTTGACGGTCTCACCACTAGAATCGAACTTGGCAAATAACTCTTCCAGCTCTTTCTGCTGAACCGGTTTCAGTTCGGGAAGAATAATGGCAGAAACACCCTGGCCCAGCCATTTATATAGCTCCATCACCAGATTGGTGGCTTCTGCTCTGACATTCTTATCAGCGTGAGAAAACAGTTTTGGAATCGACTTCATTAACGGCTTGGGAGACACTGTTTTGGCCCCGAAACTATTGAAAATGGCCACCAGAGCTGCCACCACTGCCGCCACAAGCTTCGGTAATCGATGAGCCAGAAATGGCACCAGCTCCTCAATAACCGGATCTGGCGTGTCAAGTTCAATATACCAAAGCAGCGCATCCACTGACGATTGACGAGTGCCAGTACGAGTGGATGATAGGCCCTTTTCAACCAACGGGGCTATCAGAGTGCCTCTTGTACGTAAACAGGCATTTGTGCCACCAAACTCGAGAAAGGCAGCTAGTGAAGCAATGCCTGCCTCTTGAGCCACCACGTTTGAATCAGTGATGATTTTCTTGTAACTAGCCACGCCGTCTAGAAAAGGTCTAAAACAGGCGTCCGACTCGGAAGCCGACGAAGTAAACTGTTTTCTCATTTCCTCGTACGCTACCAACCGCACCTTCCATATTTTATGGACCGCTCGATCTGGTAGAGGCAGTGACGAGATATCCTCTTCCTCCATGGTGGTAGTAATGGTAGTAGGAAGCTGGGTGGCAGTACTGTTGTGGTAATTTCAGTAGCAGCGGTAGTAATAACACTTGTACTCGACAGCCAAACCTGCTGCTTTTATTCAATAAACCACAATCGTATTATTTCCTGGATAGTGGAAAGTTTACCCCGTCGGTATTCAATGTTGTTGTTATGGTAAATACTCAAATGTCCAAATTGGATGTAAATAAACACGCGACTAGGACTGGGCGCGCGCGCGGCACGGGCGGGTCTCTATCATTATCACCAGCGACCTCCTGAGCAGTAGCAGAGCCAGCTCAGACGGCGGCAACGGCGATGGCCATTACAAGCAGACTTATAAAACAGTAGGGGTGAGTAAGTGGGTCAATAGATAATATAATGCCAATAGAGAATGCAGGGGTGCGAGTCGCAAGTCGCGAGTGCCCGACATGGGGTTCTGCAGTAAGCAAAGTCATAGAAAGCGATTGGTCTGTGAAAGAAATAACCAGTTAGTTTTTACGGAGAAGAAACCGAATTTATGCTTACCATCATATGCCCGGTACTACGGTAACCACACCGCTCATAAAACGGACGAGTCATATCTGAACAATTGAGAATGTTCTTATAAGCTCCACAGGCCCTGCCAATAGTATCTAAAGCACTTATGAGCTCCATTCCTAATCCCTTGCCTTGTTCGTTGGCTCCTACTGCTATGTCTTCAATGTGACCCACTATACCACATTCATGAATTCTGGTACACGTTAGTATTCTAGAACAAAGGCCCTCTTCTCTCTTCCCTGTTCCTCTTGTCCCTCCACTTACAACTTCTTTTCTATAAATACAGTTCCTATAGCAGCAATCTGATCCTTGTCATTGACAATCACAAGCGTATAGTATTGATCACACAAAGTGTTGACATTATCGACAAACCGATTAAACTGATCACTCGACACTTGTCCAACAGTCGTCAATTGAGATAACACCTCCAACACTCCTCGGTCATAATCATCCGATTGAATGCGCCGGAAATTATAGTTTGCCGGAAGCTTCATGTCAATGTCTATGTTTATAGGGTTGATTTTCATGATGAGACCACACAACAATAGATGGTGAAGTACAGTCAGAGACAGAAGATAAAAAGATGGATGATAGATCGACGGCACGGCAAGAAACAACACAGGCCAATGTACCATGATTAATTTCGCCTTATCTGTGTGCCAATTTAAGCTTGGTTGCATTGCATCTTATATGCATGTACTGTGCATTTACATGATTTTTTATTATGATTAGGATATACCATGAGGGACTGATAGCTGCACGGGTACGGTGTGAACAGGCAATAATAGTCACCAGTACCACGATTGAAAGCGACCGGCAAGTGAATCTACGTCGAAATTCGAAATAGTCTGTAATTTAATAATGGTGGGTGGGCCTGTTCATCACGATCAAATATGTTGTATAGTCTAATTGGAGTAACCAGTTTCTTCGCCATGGTCGTGTTTGCTCAATTAGACTATCTGCTATATCCAATTGAAAGTCGGGTGTGCCACGTTGGAGAGATGAGTCCTGAGGATTTCACGGGGTTTCGCATCCAGGCTCAATCAATAACTGGTTACAGTTATTATCATACAAGAATATCTTTCTGTGCCATGGGTAGTCCTGATCTTGACGACGCTTATTACCCAATAGTGGAATCATCTAGTATTCCATGGGCTACAAAAATATGTGCATTGAATATATATACCAAAAAGGCGCGGGAAAACCTTCCTCGATGTTTTATCATGGCTAGGCGAAAAGAGTTTATCCCTGAGCTTTGGGAACAGGAACAGACAGGGACGTCAGGCACACGTGGGGAGGTACCAGAAGATGACTATGGGGATAGTAAAAGTGATTCATTGCCCGGTACTCTGCCAGCAGTGCGGGGTATGTTCAATTCGGAATTCAGACCCGGAACCTGGGTTGGTGGGTTATTTGAATGTCCAGGCTTGACTGATGATGACGGGGTTATTTGTACAGATGAAAATGCATTACCATTACTTCCACTAATGGCCGACAATCCTCTGAGTTGGTGGTCGGAGTTCCCAGACCCTAGGCATTATATCCAACGAGTTCCTTTATTATACACGTTTGATGCCACTGGGGTTTATGGACAAGATTATCTAAACGACAAGACAAAGATTGGAATTAGAATGGGAGGGCCTGCCCGATCACCATTTGCACCATTACCTCCCGATGACTGGCATGACTTTATTAAAGCCACTGAGAATTACACTGGCATTGGTTATATAGAGGATATGGCAGCATCATCATCATCATCATCATCAGCACAACGAAAAGATGGTTGGGTAAGCCAGATGCTACATAAATTTAAGGACTTGGGAAGAACGGCAAAGGAGCAGCGAAACGAAACAAGTAAGCTGTCATTTCGTAAAGGTCGCCAGAAGCATCGCTTAAAGGTGAAGAAGAAGCTCAAACAGGACGACAGCGTACTACCAATCACAAAGTCAACTACAGAACCTAGCATATCCGATCGTCATCCTTTATTAGACAAAGGCGACGGCCGGCCTCGACGACCTATTTATAGTCTAGTAAACGGAAGGATTGTTGAGCCCTGAGGTCTTTCACAAGATGGCCGGTTCATGACCCATTCATAGTCTAGTAAACGGAAGGACCAGTGAACACTGTCGCTTCCACAAGATTGGCCGGTTCACGACCCATTCATAGTCCAGTGAACCCTGAAGTCTTTCACAAGATTTGCCGGTTCACGATCCACTCATAGTCTAGTGAACCCTCAAGTCTTCCACAAGATTGGCCGCTTTCACGACCCATTCAGTCCAGTGAACCCTGAAGTCTTTCACAAGATTTGCCGGTTCACGATCCACTCATAGTCTAGTGAACCCTCAAGTCTTACACAAGATTATTTATTCATGTATTTTCTAAAATGCAATTACAATAGTATTTTCCCGTCCCCACCTCGATTCTTCTTATTCACTCTTTTCAGGAGCCTTTAAATCAAATCCCCAAGCTTCCTCACCAGGTCTAGTGACATAATATTTGTCGAGACTCACTCCGTGGTACTCGTGGCGAACCAAATTGAACCACGGGAAGAACGCGAGCGAGTTATACGAATAGATTGAAGTTCGAGCAGCCACTTTACGGATCCATTCTGGTAAATCCGACTCTTCGACTCTGTACGGGCTGAGGCCCTGGGCCAGACGGCTCTTGACCTCGTATCTATCTTTTGACACTTCTCTCGAGTTTTCAACAGCGCCCTGGAATCTCAGCGACGATTGAGCATATGCGTTCAAGAAACCTCCCGTGAAGCCCAAAAAGGTAGCCAAGCGAAGATATCTTGGAGATACATGGAATGATTTGCCGGCCGATTCGATATAGAAGACGGCCGCCAGCGTCGCCGGTCCCGAGGCAGTGAATGCGGCCATCTTCAAGTAATCCGAGCCTCGAAAGTACTTGACAACCTTTGTGAAATAAGGATCGAGATCGATAATCTCATAATCCGACTGAGGTAACACAATGTTACCAGACGCCGCGGTCGAAGTAGCAATAGCAGACATTTTAGTTACAGTTTCACTTTCACGTAGTACCCAGGCGTCGCAAGCAATCGTTGACGCGTTGAAAGAGCAATCGTCTGGCCAAATGTCTCGATTGACTATCCCTCTATCTCGTGGAGATATCTTCACAGACAGAGAGAGACCTATTTTCAAATGATTTCATTCATTGGTCCGTTGGCACGCGCACGGCTGGACGCAACCCCTGCCCACTGTCCTATCCTCCTCCTCCTCGACCAGCAGATGCCCCCGTCCCCCACCCGCTCGTCGTACCGGGCGCTCTGCCTCCGGCGGCTGGGCGCTGCCCAGACCCGTTGCTCCGCTTCGCGGAGACCTCTGCTGTGGTTGTGGACCGAGCTACTCCGCGAAGCAGAGCAACGGGTCTGGGCAGCGCCCAGCCGCCGGAGGCAGAGCGCCCGGTACGACGAGGGGTGGAGAACTGGGACCCCTGTGGCAGTGGAGTGCGCTACTCC
>JAJMIG010000163.1:0-26076 GCA_030583365.1 Sugiyamaella japonica | reverse complement strand
ACCCAAAATGCATAGTTAACGAAATAAACAAACAAACAACCAAAATGCAAAAGTTATATGAAGAGGAGGGGTGGAGGTAGTGGGGGTGGCGCTGGAGGGAGGGGGGGCTATAGCGAAGCCTTGGACTCTGGGTTGAACTTGAGAGACATTTCAACGCCGGCACGCACAAAGCCACACTTCTCGTAGAAGAGCACGTTCTCTTCCGAGCAGTCGAGAATGACCTTGTAGGCGCCCTGGGACTTGCCGATGTCGGTGAGAGCGTGGATGATGTGCATGCCCAGTCGCTTGCCCTGCTCGGTGCGAGCAACGGCAATGTCTTCGATATGGGCCACGTTGCCACACTTGTGGATGAGCTTGCGCTCGACGACGGCCGAGCCCACGCCCACGACCTGGTCGTACTCGTTGACAATGACAATCGTGAAGTACGTGTCGTTGTGTCGGTGCCAGTAGTTGAACTGGGCCTCGAAGTCTTCCTTGGGGATATCGCCCACCGTGGTGAGCACGCGAAGCACGTCCAGCACGCCTCGGTCGTAGTCCGACGCGCGAATGGGCCGGATCTTGTAGCCAAGCGGCAGTTCGTTGGCAATGGCTCGGGGAATCAGCGACGGGTGGAACAGAGGCATCTCCTTTGTAAACGAGTGTGACGATGCGGGTCCCGACATGGTGGTAGTAGTGACAGTAGTAGCCATTGTAACAGAAAGCGAGCGTTAGATTGAAACTTTATCTGATAATAAGATATACAACGTGACTCAAGATTCAAATGAAGATAAATTGGTGTTCCTTTATAGCCCTGGATCAGGCTGTCTATTTATATCCATTTGTTTATTCGCTTAGATCTGGCTGGTTCGTGGCTGCGGGTGGTGGGTCTGCAGGCTTATTTTTAGCTGTTTTCGACCCAGCCGAACCCACATTCTCCTGCGCGTCTTAATTAGCCCCTTGGCCCGCCTGAAACCCCCAAACGGCCCCTCTCGCCAGCCCGCCTATCGCTATAGCGAGACATCCCATCTCCCAACTGCTCCTGCCCACATGCTCACCCTGTAGCTAATTTTAGTACCGTGGCTGGCTGGCTGGCCCGCGCGCTCGCCCACCTGCCTCAGCTGCTAACATCTCCCCCTCGACGACCCCCACAGCCGCCGGGCCAGCATGACTTTTTAATGCCCTACGGGGTGCCTTGGGGTGCCTCCGGCGGCCGCCGGTAGGCGCAGAGAGGGGTCTCCTGGATAAGGAAGGAGAAGGTTAATCCAAACTCTAAAGTGGCAGAGCGGATGAAATACATGTCGGACTCGCAGGAGCAGCGAGATAGTGGAAAGGAAGAAGCCGTTTTTGCGTTCACAAACAACCAATCGGCAGTTAATTGGATTCTGGCAGAAACGAGACGTTGCTGATTTACAGTTTGGCACAGCAGCGCGGAACAAGGAGTTGTCGTTGTCGTTGTCGTTGTCGTTGCCGTTGTCGTTGTCGTTGTCGTTGTCGTTGTCGTCACACATCTGAGACTCTGCACGCAGCGCAGGGATAATCAGGAGGTTTGTCGAGAGGACTGGCGGCTGGAGCTGTTCAGAAAGCAGACTCACTCACTGACTGCACGCAGGAAGCACAGCTGTTTGTGACTTTCACGGCGTGGCCTCGTTTCCCGCAAGATCGCTACAAATCAGATAAGATCGCGAATCAAACCATGTTTTCGGTCGTCCCTTATGGCCGTCGTCGACGTTGGCTGAGAGCTAATCTGGTGGCGCTGCTAGCGTTTGGCTCGTTTATTTATTTTTTCCTGTTTACTGGAGGCCATGGCGCTTTCGACTTGACGACTGTGCACGCTCTTACTGGTTCAAGCGGAGAAGATGCTGTCTCTTCGTCGCCGCTGGTGTCTGTGAAAGAGAAAGAGAAGGAGAAGGAGAAAGAGTTAGAGCGGCCGGCTCCGTATGTGGGTGGAAAGGGTCGCAAACACATGCCTTTTGAAGCACCACGATTTCCTGAATCAGTGACTGGTAATGGTGTTCCTGATGTACCAAGATATTCTGATTCTGAAGCACCACGATTTCCTGAATCTGTAGCTGGCAGTAATGTTGATGTGCCACGATTTCCTGAATCAGTGGTTGGTAATGAAGTGCCACCGTTGTCTAAACCTATCACTGGTGGTAACGGTATTTCGGATGTACCACCGGTGTCTAAACCCATCACTGGTGGTAACGGTATTTCGGATGTACCACCGTTTTCTAAACCCATCGCTGGTGGTAACGGTATTTCGGATGTGCCACCATTGTCTAAACCTATCGCTGGTGGTAACGGTGTTTCTGATGTACCACCATTGTCTGAACCTATCGCTGGTGGTAACGGTATTTCTGATCTACCACCACTTTCAAAACCCATTGCTGCTGCCAATGGTGCTAATGAAGCCAATGTCCAACCTGCCATCAAACCACAGCAACAAGGAGGGCTACCAGTAGCTCAATCAGTGGGAGAGATAGAGGGAGAAGCTCGATCAGCGGGAGCAAAAGCGAATGCAGTGGCTGGTGATGGCACTGGAGCTGTCATTGGAGGTACCACTGGAGATACCGCTGGTAATGCGGCAGGAACTGGAGGTAGTGCAGGCGTGGGATTCAACCCCAGTCATCCCGTCGTCCATCCTGGCCCCGACATAGCGCCACCGCTTGCCGAAGTCGATGATGATTTTGAAATAATCACCCATGGCAGTGGATACTCGCGCTTGAACGGCTTTGGAGCAGGAGGCACCCAAGTGCAAAACGTTCTTGAAGCTCCCCAACATCTGCCAAGAAAGGAAAAGTTCCCAGTACCAGAGAACCAGAGAATGTCTCTCAAGAACCCTCGTGAGCAGTCCAAACAGTTTCCCAAAATCCAGTCTGAAAACCTAAAGAGTGCCCACGACTCTATTGATGAAACTACTGTCAAGCGGCGGCTTGTTGTTAAAAACGCGTTTCTTGTATCTTGGAACCAGTACAAACAATATGCTTGGGGCCATGATGAGATCAAGCCTGTGACGAAAATCGCATCTGATCCTTTTCTAGGCTGGGCCGCTACCTTGGTTGATGCTCTGGACACCTTACAAATTATGGGGTTACGAGACGAATATCAGGAAGCACTTGAAATGGTTGCTAAAATAGACTTTACCACCACGTTTCGTAGAGACATTCCTCTGTTTGAGACGGTGATTCGCTATCTTGGTGGCCTTTTGGCATCGTATGATCTGTCTCAAGGAAATGATACCATTTTACTCGAAAAGGCTACTCAATTGGCCGATAACTTGATTGGAGCCTTTGACACTCCCAATCGTATGCCGATTACTTACTTCCGCTGGATGGATGAAGAGTATTATGATAGAAAGTATCGGGCTGGATCGGATACTATTTTTGCCGAGATCGGCTCCTTGTCTCTTGAATTCACGAGACTTGCTCAACTGACTGGTAACGACAGTTATTATGACGCGGTAGCTCGCATCACTGAAGAAATGTATTCCTACGCGCCCAAATCTCTGATCCCCTGGCTATTCCCTCAGTCGGTGGATGTTTCTGGATGTGCTACTTCTGCGTATAACGCCGTTGATCCTATTCAGGCGGTTGAAGCCATCAAACAATCTGAAGCTGCCGTTTCAACTTTCCCTGATGTGGCGGTCCTTCCTCCAGTACCTTCAACAGACGATCCGGAATTCGTCAAAAGAGCTGTTGTTGATTATAATCCCGAACAGCAGGTTGTAAACAAGGGTACTGATGCTCCCGTATCAGAACCAGGCTCCGGGTATCAACAAGATCAGACTCCTCATATTGTAAAGTTACAAGGCTCTGGAAGACGCGCTAGTCAGATCAAAGTGCAGTGTACTCCAGCTGGAATGAGAGATGGCGCCAGAGCCAAGCCTCTGAAATATACAATGGGCGGCCTTACTGATAGTTCGTATGAATACTTCATGAAGGAATATCAATTAATCAATGGAATTGAGCCAAAATATGTTGAACTATATACTGGCATGGTTGAAGCAGCCAGACAACATCTTGTCTTTAAACCTCATGTGGAAAACAACGAAAATATTCTTTTCCTCGGTACTCAGGATCATCTTAATGGAATCTTTCAAGAGGACAACGAGATGGCCCATTTGACGTGCTTCGCTGGTGGCATGTTTGCCCTTGGTGGCAAGTTACTTGACCGTCCTGAAGATGTGGAACTTGGCAAACAGGTCACCGAGGGATGTGTATGGGCGTACAATTCCACTCGATCCGGGGTCATGCCAGAAAATTTCCGAGTTCGACGATGTCCCAAGGACGAGCCTTGTCCCGATTTTGATTTCGACGAATTGCTCAAGAATAGGATCGCTGGAACCGGTGGTAGACAGATGCCAGGTACCAGTGTTATTGACGACAATCGCGGAGGCCAGAGATGGCCAGTCATGGGACTCTATGATCAGCCCCGATCGTTCTTGCGTATGGATGCCAAATACATTATGCGTCCCGAGGCGCTGGAGTCGGTGTTTTATATGTACCGTATCAGTGGCGATAGTTCGTGGCAGGATAAGGGATGGAACATGATTGAAAGCATTTTAAAGCTGACGCAGCTGACCGACGAGAACGGCGAGGTAATAGGCTACTCCGGGGTACGAGACGTGACGAACGACGACCCAGAAGCTCGCCAATACAATTTTGCAGATAATTGTGAGAGTTTCTGGATGGCCGAAACGCTCAAGTATGCCTATCTACTATTTGAGGATCCAGAGGTCATTTCCCTCGATGATTATGTGTTCAACACAGAAGCGCATCCATTTAAATTATCTAAGTAATATATCATACAAGCGTGTCTGTCTCCTGGCTGTGCACTGCCCAGGTCGCGCTGCACAACTCAACTCGATCCAACGAAGCATGAACGGGAAGCTCTCTACGCTCGCAGCGCGAGCACAGCCAGGTCTGGGCGGAGCCCAGCCGCCGGAGGCACCACCCCCCACCCCCCCAAACCGTCTCGAATGTCTTATAAATCACATCGACCTCCCTCCGCTCGCAGCGCGAGCGCAACCAGGTCTGGGCGGAGCCCAGCCGCCGGAGGCAGGACCCCCTCCAAGCAGTCGCGGATGTCTTTTAAATCATATCATTCATGGAGTATTGGTACATAACGTCATCTAAATCTATATCATAAAACGCATAAAAATAGGGGGAGGAGCAAGGCGGTTGCGCAGGGATTACCAGAATTCACCTTGGGCAATCATGGCGTTGGCAACCTTGACGAAACCAGCGATATTGGCACCCTTGACAAGAGAAGGAAGACCATTGGCATCCTCAGCATTGTAGGCATTGGCGGTCTCGACACAGTTGTTGAAACAGTTGACCATGATGGCCTTGAGCTTGGCATCGACCTCAGTAGTGGTCCAGTTGGAACGCTGCGAATTCTGGGCCATTTCAAGACCAGACACCGCTACACCACCAGCATTGGCAGCCTTGCCAGGTCCGTACCAGATACCCTTGGGGTTCTTAAGACGGTCGGCCTCGAAGACGGAAATGGCCTCAAGAGTACATCCCATGTTGGAACCCTCGGCAATGAATTTACATCCAGCCTTGACAAGGGCCTCTGCCTCTTCGCCGGAAACCTCATTCTGAGTAGCAGAAGGAAGGGCGACATCGACCTTGCCAGAAATGGCCCAAGGACGAGCACCTTCAACGTACTTGAATTTGCCCTTGAAGTCGTTTTCAAGAGTGGACAGCTGTTCGTGACGGAACTTGATCTCGGCAATTTGAGCAACCTCCTTCTCGTTGAAACCTTCATCACCAGTAGCAATAAACGAACCTCTCGAGTCAGAAAGAGACACAACGGTACCACCGAGTTCAATGACCTTGAGAGCAGCGTACTGGGCCACGTTACCAGAGCCAGAAATAGCCACTCGCTTGCCAGCAAACGATTCTTTACCTTGACTGGCATACTTGATCATCTCTTCAACATAGTAAACAAGACCATAACCAGTAGCCTCGGGACGGATCAAACTTCCACCCCAGTCAAGACCCTTGCCGGTAAGAACACCCTCGAATTGATTACGAAGCTTTTTATAAGCACCAAACAAGAACCCGATTTCTCGGCCGCCGACATTGATATCACCAGCAGGCACATCAGTATCAGCACCAATGTGTCTCTGGAGTTCAGCCATGAACGAGTAACAGAATCGACGAATCTCAGCGTCGGAACGTCCCTTGGGGTCGAAATCAGAACCACCTTTACCACCACCCATGTTAAGGCCGGTAAGAGCGTTTTTGAAAATCTGTTCATAACCCAAGAACTTCAACACGGAAAGATTGACAGTAGGGTGGAAACGAAGACCTCCCTTGTAAGGACCAAGAGCAGAGTTGAATTGAACACGGTAACCACGGTTAACCTCGAGTTCGCCCTTGTCATTTTCCCACACAACCCGGAATTGAATCACACGTTCGGGGATCGAGATAACAGGAATCAATCTTTCAAGCTCTGGTCTCTTTTGGAAAAGAGTAGAGTCCTTGAGAGTGGACAAAAGCTCACTGAAGGCTTGTTGGAATTCAGGTTCACTAGGTTGGACCATTATTGAAGTAAGGTATCGATTTAATTTGTCTTTTTAACTATTTATGTTCAATCTGGATCTGAAAGAAGAACAAGAACCACTTTGATCTCCAGTGGGAACATGGTAGAGTTTATATAGACAAGACTGACCCAAGAGCTAGTTCCGAACTGGGCAAAATGTCAATCACCACAATAGACAAAACAGTGACCCCCATCTACGACCCGGAGGGAACTAAGGTTATCCGACCACTCACAGACAATCTTGGGTCGGAACGGTGGATAATCATGCATGTTTGGCATGCAATAATCGACACTGTATAGAAACAAGCAGGACAGACAGGAGGGGCAAAAAAAAAAATAATAATAATAGTCATCTCTGAAAAAAAAAAAAAAAAACACTAGGCAGGCTAGACAGGCCTGCGCGCGGGGACATTGAAAATATTGTTTACAGGCAGTGGCCGATGTCGGTCTGGTTAGAGCGACACCGGTTACAGATGGCAGACACGCTTCACCCACAGGACACGATCCAGGCTTGGCTGGAATTGCGGAAACTTACGGCTCGACGTAGAAACGTTTCAGCACTTGCAGTTCCATTACTTTTGGTTATTAATGAAACCTGTAAGAGAAGATGCCTGAGCGTATTTCGATTGCCCCGCACGTTCGTACCACGTTCGTACCACGTTCGTACCACGTTCGTAACTCTCCCCTAACTCTCCCCTAACTCTCCCCTAACTCACCCCTAACACTATACGTCTTGCTCCCGGCCTAGCTACCAGCCTTACTTTCTATTAAATCTTTTGTTGCCGACATCGGAGTACATGCAGATGACTCGCTGCAACTCCACAAACAAAGTAATTATGTTGCAGAAGATGCAAATTTTTCTTCTGTCGATCTAACGTTAATATTAGGACCGCAGCAAGAGACACCACCAGAATCAAAAAAAAAAATATAATAAAATTAATCCAACCTTTAACTGACTCAATACGCACTTGCAGGGCGTGTAGGTGTGGGGCGTATAACTACAGTTACGAGAATCAATTAAAATCTAAAACACAACTTTGTCCATGTTGTGCTTGCTTCATCGCCTCTTTCATCTCCTAAACGCACATGGCTCGTCCTTGCATTATCTCTCGCTCCGCATCCAATCATAATCTTCTCCACTGACACAAAAAGGAATTTAGCATTGCGACCATCCTTCATCTCAGTCATTGTACGTCACCTACGACGGTTCGGCCCGGCGGGGGTTCCCTTCCCTCGGAGGGGGGGGTCTCCGTCAACGTGAACCCCCCGTGCTACAGTCGCCTCCGCCTCCGCCTCCGGCGGCTGGGCGCTGCCCAGACCCGTTGCTCCAGCTTCGCTGGAGGGCGTGAGAGTGAGGCACGAGTTGTCGCTGTTGGCACAGTTTTACTTTGATGCTATGAGTAGTGACTGTGAGTAGTGACAGTTAAATATTACGCTGGTCATGGACATTCAGAGGCGTGGCATCTTCGTCTTCGCTGCCAGCAAGCTCAAAGTCCATGTCAATGTCCTCGGGGTCTCGGTGCGATTGTAGAAACGGCTGCAGTTCAATGCCGGGCCCCGATTCTCGCGTCTCCACGACCGGCGCGGTATTGGCGTCAACGGACCCACCATACCCAGTAAGCTGGATATACAGATTGACAAGAAACAGAATCAGCAGAAACAAAATGCACGCAATGGAAGTGATGACTAGAATATAACTAGCATGCATGATTCCAATGTCATTGAGCACCTGCATCTGCTCCTCGGTCGCACTCATAAACATCATTCCGCTGAGAATCAGTAGAAACGGGGTGAAATACTGCCAGGACCGGATAATCGAGCCAGTATGGGCCGCGTCGTGTAATACAAACGACACCTCGACTATTCGTGCCAAACCAGCACCCATGAGAGCCACGCCAAACATAAAATGAACCTGCGTCGATACCATGAGGTTCTGAGAATGCTGGCTCATGGCATACCCTGTGAAAATCATCACTAATGCAGGCATATGGTTTCTCTGAGGTCGGTTGTTGACTCGATCCCATG
The DNA here is from genome assembly GCA_030583365.1 of Sugiyamaella japonica. Taxonomy (NCBI): domain Eukaryota; kingdom Fungi; phylum Ascomycota; class Dipodascomycetes; order Dipodascales; family Trichomonascaceae; genus Sugiyamaella; species Sugiyamaella japonica. The sequence continues at coordinate 17,520 of JAJMIG010000163.1, read as the reverse complement.
ACAGATAAAGACCCAACATCCCGGCGCACCACCATATAATGCCCATACTCGTATGCTGGTAATCGCCATGAGACCATGACTGGCCCCATCGATGCTCGGTAAAGGTATTAATTATACCCCACAATGTAACCACCAGACTATCATAGAATTCCTGGCTCTTGTTTCGTCTCTTGAGCCACCCTTGTCCAACAAATAACATAATGGTCAGTAGATACCCATACGCAATAAAAGACGAGCCCATAATCCCATGTGCCAGGCACTGACCTAAATGGTCTGCGTGACAGAATCCGGGAATAGTGATGGCTCCAAATCCCATCTGCACCCAACTAACGATGGGCATTAGGACTGCCACCACCATATGCACTTTAACAAGAACTTTTCTGATTTTGCCCACAAAGCCCTTTTCAATATGCAATTTAAGAGTTATGCCAATGGCAATCTGCAGGCCTGCCATTAGTATGACCCACAGAGAGAATTTCGAGTGGATATTGCCCGAATCAAACTGTCGTCCCTTGTGAGCGTGTCCCAGGAAATATCCCGTCAGCGCCAGCACTCCTCCTGTTATTTGAATAGGCACGTGGAATCTATTTCGCGCCAGACCACATACCAAACCTATAGGAAACACAATTCCAAACGCGAGGGCCATTATTACAATGTGTGCCCATAGGATACCATCTAGAGGCTCGGCCGTCACATGTTCGCCTTCTGGTAATGTGTGATGCTCATGACGAGACACCAGAGATATTAATGACATTTTTTTTTTTTTCGGAATCTCGGCAACTCGCTGGTTGGTGTTGGAGTGTACAGAGAGGGACCTGTCAGCTAGAAAACATCCAACATGAGTGGGTTTTGAGTTATTGCTGTCCAGCCGTGCGGGAACGTGGGTGGACGTGGAGCGTGGGACGTGGAGCGTGGGAAGGGTGCGTGAGAGGAAGAAGAGGAGAAGAGAGGAAGAAAGAGAAAAACAAGAGTAAGAAGGAGGCCGAGAAACAGGTTTTGTGTAAATTGGCTTACCGACTGGAATTATATTACATTTGTTGACGGTTGTTATTGTTGGCTAGTTGGATATTATATACACTCTACATAAGTTGTACATCCTGAGAGACGCTAGCCTGCAGGTCCCACCCCCTGCAGGATCCACCCCCTGAGAGAATCCACCCCCTGAGAAGGTCACTTGCGTTTGCGTTTCTTTCGAGGGCCATCCAAATCGTCTGAATCATCGTCGGCCCATTTACCTTCTCCTCCCATATCGCCATCGATTTCATAGGCATCGTCAGAAGATGACTTCAACACACTAGCAAATGAGCCAGATGAGTTGGCTGGCGTAAGCTTGGCTCCCTTGGCCGATGCTGTTTTTAAAGCTTCAATGATACTTTTATCTTGTATCACGGGAATTGAACAAGTGGACAGTACGGCAGGGGGACTGTCACGATTGGTATTGAAATAGTCGACACGTTGTTGCGTCGTGCTGTCAGCTGTTCGTATCGGCTGCTCTTCATGTTCTTCAAAGGGATCATAGTCCGAGCTATCTTCATCGGAAAAAAGAGACATTGAGTCGGTTGGTAGTAAATGCTTGATTTTATCTTGGGTATAAGCACTAGCACTTTTATTTTGTGTTGGTGCAGACTTTACGCCATGAGAATGAGAAGTAGCCTTGGGCGCTGGAGTGACTGTTTTATCTACCGCAAAATCAGATTTTGCACCACCAGTGTTCTCGCTAAGAGTATTGGTAGTACCTATAGGTTCAGCAGTGCTGGCTCTGTCTTTGGCGAAATCTGACTTTGAGCCAGCACTTTCGCTATGTGAATTAGTAGTACCTTTAGATGGTTGAGGATCAGTCCTATCTTTCACCAAATCAGATTTCAAGCCAGCGATTTCACCATGACCATGAGTGGTACCTTTCTCTACCCTGGAAGTCGACTGTTCGCTATTCGTATCACATTCAGGTAATGCATTACCAACTTGCTCCAACAAACGCTCCGTACTGCCACTGGGTGCCAATTCGTTCTTGATCTCAGAACCTTTACTATCTACACCCCCCGGTGTCCGCACCCTCTTGACCTTTTTTTTCACTTTCCCATCTGGCCCACGAACATATTTAACCTTGACACTGTCCGACGTACCAGATGGATGTTTCTGGTCCTTCCTAGATCCTATTGGTTTGAACTTTGCCTTTCGAGCAGCAAGCGCTTCCCGTTCTGCCACTCTTTCATTCTCTGCTTGTTTCCGAGCCGTCTGTGACTTGTGAAAAGCCTCTTCCAACGACCTCTCGAGATCATTTTCCAGATCGCTCATCAGAGTGATATAAAGTGAACCATCTCGAGACAGATCCACAGGCAGATAGATCCACAGTATATATAATTCTTAAAGCAGAGTAACCCTTACCACTATCAGTCAGATAGCCTCTTCTTTTCCCCCTGAGCTCCACTTTCCAGTTGTACTAGATATATTCCGACTACATCTCATCTATTCATACAATTATAATCTACTGCCCAAATTGATCTGAACCGATTTAACCTGGGTATAAGTCTGCAATCCATACTCACCAAGCTCGGATCCAATACCACTCATTTTGAATCCACCAAATGGAATGCGAATGTCAGAGTCATTGGTGGAGTTGATCCAAACAGTACCAGCATCAATCTCATTAGCAAGCTTATGAGCACGAGTGATGTTTTGAGAAAAGACAGCTGCACCAAGACCGTATTGAGTATCATTAGCCAACTCAAGAGCCTCCTCGTCGGTGGAAAACTTGCCAATCACAACCACAGGACCAAAGATTTCTTCCTTGACAATGGTCATTTCAGGCTTAACATCGGCGAAAACCGTGGGCTTGACATAGAAACCATTGGTGGATGAACCCGAGTCACCACCTGTGATAAGACGGGCACCTTCTTTCTTACCAATGTCGATATAATTGAGAATTCTCTTTTGTTGAACATCAGTGATTTGAGGTCCATGACCAACCTCATTGTCAAAAGGATCACCCATTTTAGTCGATTGTTCAACCTCTACTTTAAGAGCAGCAACAAACTTGTCATAAATAGTGTCTTGAATGTACAAGCGGGAAGTGGCGCAACACACCTGTCCTTGATTATACATGATACCAAACACCGCCCATTTGACGGCTTGTTCAAAGTCAGCATCATCAAACACAAGCATGGGCGATTTACCACCACATTCTAGAGTCACGGCTTTCAAGTTGGAAGCGGCAGCCATTTGCATGATAAGCTTGCCAGTGGCAGTGGAGCCAGTAAATGCAATCTTATCCACATCCATATGCGAAGCTAAAGGAGCACCTGCATCTCTACCATAGCCCGAAATAATGTTAATAACACCAGGAGGGAATCCAGCCTTGATGACGAGATTACCAAAATATAACATGGAAAGAGGAGTCTGCTCAGCAGTCTTCAACACCACCACATTACCAGTAGCAATGGCAGGTCCGATTTTCCAAGCAGCCATTGCCAGGGGGTAATTCCAAGGAATGATCTGTCCACAAACACCATAAGGTTGATGTCTAGTAAAGGCGAATTTATCATCCGATTCCATAATAGTCTTGCCCTGGATCTTATCAGCCCAACCACTATAATAGTTGAAAACACTAATACATTCATCCACATCATAGGTAGCATTGTTGTAGCGGGGCTTACCAGCATCAGCTGCCTCAATGGCTGTAAGAACACCCCGGTACTCTTCCATCAAATCTGCCAATTTGCGGAGCATCTTGGATCGGTCGGTTCCTGAAGTCTTTTTCCACACTGTCTTGTAAGCGTTTCGCGCAGCAGCCACGGCGATATCAACGTCGTCCTTGTTGGCAGCATGAACTTCGGTAATGACTTTTTCAGTCGAAGGGTTCACAGTGGCTAGAGTCTTGCCGCTCTTGGCAGCAACAAACTCGTTATTAATGAACAGTCCAGTGGGTTGTTCATAGGTGACATCACCCAGAGTGATTTGAACTGATAAAGGAAGGGTCATCTAGTGATGTTAGTATATGGGATAAAGCACAGGTGAACCTGTGGATGAATCATCACCTCACCACCTCCATCTCACCACCTCCATCTCACCACCTCCGTCTCACCACCTCCGTCTCACCACCTACTTTTGTTCTTTGGTCAGATCGATTGAAATTATTTTTCACGTCACTTGGTCAGTCGCTTCCCAGTGGCTGATCTGCCCCTCATATATAACCCCCTGGTTCTCTTCATGGTGGGGTTGCCCAATGTCGCTTATCAGTTTAGCCGCCCCGCTTTAGGCACCGAACTGCCTGTCTAGGAAGGCTGACGCGCTCGTTATCAGAGCTGTCAGTCTGGGAGTGGCTCAGCGAGCAGGTCAGCGAGCAGGTTAGCGAGCAGCTCCGCAAGCAGCTCGTGTAGGTCGGCGGCGAGCAGCCAATTAATTGTCGAAGAATGGGCTCCAACCACCAACCACCGGCCTCCAAGCGGCCGCTCACGCTGTATCGGCCCAAATCGATGCCGCCTTCCGTCCGACCGCCGTCCGACAAGCTCACAGATAATCCGATTACCAACCCAGCGGGGCGGCCGTCCCGACCATATCTTTACGATTACAAGATCACGACGATCTGGAGCTTCTTTACTCCTCACCCACATTATCAGGTCTGATCCGACTGGAAAATTAGGACCCCTTTTTCCGCCTGCCGCATATGCATGCGGCGGACAAATTTCATTCAGGGGTCTGACTATTAGATCTGACCAGAATATTTATTTATTTATTTATTTATTCACATGTTCAGATTAGGACGACCGCTGATAACCGGTCGCGTCTGTAAACGTGTGGTCCGCAATTACATTGTCCTCGCTATAGAATCATCATGTGACGATTCGTCCGTCTGTCTTATTGATCGTAAACATGGTGGTGGTGGTGGTGGCCCGCCAGTGATAATCGATCACATCACCAAATCTCTAGACACTTCGAAAGCAGGCGGAATCATTCCTATAGATGCAGTAGCCCATCATCTATCAAGCATAGCGCCACTAGTTTCTCACATATTACACAAGAACGGTCTGTCGAAAGTCGACTTGATCTGTGCTACCAAAGGTCCTGGCATGTTCTCGTCTCTGTCAAGTGGATTCAACCTGGCCAAAGGATTATCCATCGCATGGAACGTACCATTAATAGGAGTCCATCACATGCTAGGACACTTATTGACGCCACGGTTCTTTACCAATGGAACTGATCCAAAGTTCCCATTTCTGTGCTTATTGACAAGTGGTGGTCATACTATGTTGGTGTTATGTACGAGCCTCTTTGAACATGAGATTCTTGCCAATACCATGGATATCGCCATAGGCAATTCTTTGGATAAATGTGCTCGCGAGGTTGGACTAACTGGCCAGATGCTTGGCAGAGAGCTCGAGACTTTTGTAAATAACTGCCCTCCAGATCACGATCCAACATGTGTTCCCTCACAATTTGCATTTCCAAATCCCCTTCAAAATCGTTGCGGCCGTAAAGACTTGATGGCCTTTTCTTTTGCATCCTTTATCACTGTCATGAGCAGACAAGCTCAATCAATCTACGGTGATAATGTACCACTGTCTTCATTGTCGGAGCCAGAAAGGCGCGAGATTGCTACTAGAGCGCAGACTGCAATCTTCAATCATCTGGTAACAAAGGTCAAACTAGTCATTGACAATAGGCTCCAATTGACGGCTCCTATGGACTTTGTTTGCTCGGGAGGGGTCGCTTCCAACAAACTTCTTCGACAAATGCTCTCCAACCAGCTCAGTCATAATCTGAAATTCCATTATCCTGATCCCAAATGGTGCACAGACAATGCCCTTATGATTGGTTGGGCCGGCATCGAGCTCTATGAGAGTGGTATGTACCCACCTTGTCAACTGGATGAATTACCAATGGCCAAATGGCCTCTAGATGAACTTCGATCCAGCCCCCATTAGCTGAACAACTCCCACCCCCCATGTATATATTAACGATCTTTATTTGTATCTGCATTGCCTCGGGCTGCAATAACTGGTTGTTGCATATCATCGTAGATATTACACAGCTCGATCCAGGACTTCATGTCCAGATCTATAATCAGTTGCGTTCGCTGGTCGGTGTCTCGTTTCATAGTGGATGAGGTTGAAGGTGGTACGACCGAAATGACTGGAATCCCGTCTTCATCCATATCAAGCGACACCTTGCCCTCCTTTACAAGGAAGCTGACGAAAAACAAGTTCTCGACTGTTTCTGAGAAACTAAGTGGATTCAGTATGAACTCCAGCAAGGGGACTGGGGGATATTGTCCAGCTTCTTCCTCCTGCTCCTCCTGAACGGCTGCCAGCGTGTCAAACACATCCTTTATTAGCTTGGCTTGCTCTGCATCTTCTTCTCCATGGTACGTATCTTTTACGTTGGTAGGCTCTGAAGCAGTACCCACGTTCAGTCTGACGGCAGCTCGTCTCTTCATGGGCTGCTTATTCACGTCTAAAGGACCAAGCATAAAGCTGATTGTAGGTGGCCGTAGCAAGTATTTATATGCCATGGAGCCAATATCCGCAACACTGCGAATAGTTTCTTCGTCATTACTGTTATTACTAACACTACCACTCAATAGGCTATTCAGGGACGATACATATGCCTTTAAGTCGAAATCCTTGGTGCTGTTCATTCTAGTATTGGTGGTTCTCTGACGAACCAGTCCTGTGGTAGTGAGCACCACTCTCGAATCATCCATCATATGCTGGGTGTTTTTAGCTTGTCCAAGTAAAAGACCTGCTTTATCCACCACTGTGTTCAGGAAGTCGGTATCGGCCGAGCCTTTGACGAGCTCGTCAGCTCGCTGTTCCAATTCATGGTGAAGTTTGACATATTCCTGGTGGATGTGTTGTTGGTCATGAGTCTGATCCGCCCCATTAGAAGGAACTGCCATTATTGATGTGATAGTTGTGGAGCAGGAGAACAGAGACGGTTCTTGAAATAAAGAGACGCGTGAACCTGCGCGACGCGAGAAGTAATTAAATCGTGCATACACGCGGCTGGACTCGACGCAGGGTCCTTTCTGGCCCGTGAAGCGACAATGACAAGTCCTTGGCCATACCAGTGGCCATACCACTCCTCGAGCGTAGCTCGAGCTACGGGTCTGGGCAGAGCCCAGCCGCCGGAGGCAGCACCACAGTCCCCTAGAACAGCAGGCATAGCAGAGCAAAAAAAAACGTCTCTGTCAGCCGCAGCGACTGGATATGGACATGCGCGACCCTGTCAGCGAAGCTGGCGAAGTTTGTGTGTTACCACGAGGTGCGATGAGTGAGCGGAGGATCCATAGACTGGAGGCCAGTGTTGTGAATAGGATAGCGGCCGGAGAGATCATTGTGGCTCCGTCGAATGCATTGAAGGAACTGTTTGAGAATTCCGTGGACGCTGGAAGCACGTCAATAGAGATTGCTGTCAGGGATGGAGGATTGAAGCTGCTTCAAATAACAGACGATGGATGTGGGATTGTGAAAGACGACCTGCCGCTTCTGTGTGAAAGATTCACGACGTCCAAAATCAAGAACTTTGACGATCTCACGAGTATTGGTAGCTATGGGTTCCGAGGCGAGGCCTTGGCGAGCATTTCCCACATTGCTCATGTCACGGTTGTGACAAAGACCAAAGACCAGGCCACAGCGTGGAAGGCTCAGTATTTGGACGGGGCAATAGTACCGAGAGGCGCTGATCCCGAACCACTGGCAGGCATAGTAGGGACTCAGATCACGGTGGAGGATCTGTTTTTCAATGTGCCGTCTCGAAAGCGAGCGTTTCGAAGCTCGTCAGAGGAGTACTACAAGATTCTGGACGTTGTAGGGCGGTATCTCATCCATTGTACAGGGATTGCCATTTCCTGTAAGAAATATGGAGATCCGCATCCGACACTCAATGTACGAAAGGAGACGGGGGTTATTGATAGGATCCGGAGTGTTTTCGGGTCGAACGTGGCTAATGAGCTGTTAGAGATTAGGTTGGATGACACGACCAGCAGCGACAGCCAGTCGACAGTCGGACTTCAGAAGTTGGAAGGATACGTGAGCAATGCCAACTATTCTTCCAAGAAATCGATTTCTCCAGTGCTGTTTGTGAATAATCGGCTTGTGAGCTGCGATCCACTCAGAAGAGCGCTGAGTGAGGTGTACTCTAGGTTTCTACCTCGAGGAGGTCACTATTTCTCGTATTTGTCACTGCAGATTGACCCTGCAAATGTGGATGTAAACGTTCACCCTACCAAACGAGAGGTGCACTTTTTATTTCAGGACGAGATCGTGGAGCTTGTATGCTCAGAGGTGCAACAGGTTCTGGCAGGCGCTGATACAAGCAGGTCATTTCAGACCCAGAGTATCGTTCCTGGGATTACAAATCGCACTACCGTGGCCACCGCCACCACCAACAGCAGCCATAAGAGGCCATATGAATATAACTTGGTGCGGACGGACGCGAAACAGCCAAAAGTTTCTCTGCTTTTTTCACAGATAATGCAGTCCCAGCCATTGACAGAGCCCAATGATGGAGATGATGATGGCGAAGGAGAAGGTGAAGGTGATGCCGATGCCCATGAGACTGAGGGAACAGAGAGCCTACCACGCGATCGTATATACACACCCGTGAAACTGAGATCTATCAAACAGCTAAAAGAAGAGGTGGAGACCAATGCACACAAAGGATTAACCCAAGTGTTTGCAGACCACACTTTTGTTGGCATTGTAGACTATACAAAGCGTCTTGCGGCCATTCAGCATGATGTCAGGTTGTATTTGGTTGACTACGGGGCCGTGTGTAAGGAACTCTTTTACCAGATCGGCCTGAGTGAATTTGGCAATTATGGTACAATCGAGCTAGGCGAGGATGAACAAGGAATCTCGGTTCGACGACTTGTTGAAGCAGCAGTGACGGTGAAAACCGACAAAGGTGAGCCTATCAGTGACGGGTTCATTGACGAGACAATCGAGACATTGCGACAAAACTCTGAAATGCTGAATGAATATTTCAACATTACTCTGACACCTACAACAACTAACGACCTATTTATTAAAACTATTCCATTACTATTGAAAAACTATATGCCACCATTAATCAAACTACCGGGATTTCTATACCAACTAGGTTCTGCCATCAACTGGGAAAGTGAGATAGACTGTTTCCAAACTCTGCTCACTCAACTGGCATTATTCTATGTACCAGAACCAGTTTGTGAAGATGACGACCATGACCAAAACGCACCCCAAAATCAATACCAGACCACCAAAGTTCGTGAAAACATCGAAACAATTCTGTTTCCTGTCATAAAACGACGGCTAATAGCACCTCGAAGCCTCGTCGGTGAGACTATTGAAATCGCCAACCTTCCTGGGTTATACAAAGTTTTCGAAAGATGTTAAAAAGGAAAAGGAGAACAAAAAAAATATACAAATAAATAAAAAAAAAGCGGGGAAATGGTTGTTGATAGCCTAATAAATAGATATACTTTGAAGAATCTCCATTCTATCAGTAAAGTACGCTTGGAAAAACTGCTGCTTTTTTTGATTACTCATGAGAGCCAAATCGGTCTCCAACGGTTCGGAAGGCGGAGTGATTATTCGTGAAAACGGGTCGAAACTGAACCCGTTGATATCGTCCTTGGCCACCAGACAGGGAAAGTGCTCGTGAGAAATGATGGTCGAGTCGAACGAGGTGATCTGGGTTTCTATTAGCTCGTACCGACTATCTTTCTCTAACGGCGAAGTGGTCATGAGCAGGTCATTGAGTTTGAATAGTCTTTCCTTGAAAAAGGTCAATACTTTGAGTGGGTAGCTCGTGAGATCATGGTACGAGGAAATGGATAATGGTGAGGGCGGCGTCTGCAGTAGACTGGTTGGATAAGCAAACATGTTGTGAACTGGTACCAGTCTAGGCTGATTCGCTATTACTATGCTCTCATAACCGATCAAGTCAATGGGACCAATGAAACCAAACTGGAAAATATACCTCACTTCTGGAAATAAAGCGTCCAGCACTCTGGTAAATGCATGGTAATACAAGTACAACACAATCTCTTCACTTGTGCGCTGTCCGGATAAACTTCGGCATAATGCAGCGCTCGGAAACAGACGGAGCCATTTTCGTAACATTCGGAATAACAGCTGTGGTGGATAATATGAAGTTCCATATATATCTTTGTGTCGTGTATGAGTATCCAAAAAGGTCGTGGTATCCCGTACGAAATCCGCTAATGCCAAATATTCATCCAACAAGAAAGGCGAGCATGTACCCATGGACACGCCATTGGCAATATAACCATGAATCCCTTCTAAATGAGACAGGAACTCTGGAATGAAATCGCCATTGTAGGCGGGCATTTTAATGGACTTGATGCCCTGCATGATGGCATCTCGCATGCAAATGGCCATTCCAGTCTGACTATTGGTAATTTCCACCTTTTCCAGCACGGCAGCCACGCCCTTGGACAGCGTAACGCAGGCCTGGATATCTTCTTGTTGGAGAAACACATCCCATGAAAGGATCAGGGCCGTCGCCAACACACAGTCGGTATTGTCAATATGATCCTTGGCAATCTCTTGCTGTAATGCAGACAAGGCTCGGTCGCGATGCATGTCCGAGCTGATCTGATGGCTTGTGAATCTTGTCTTGATGGCCATGAACCCATACGAAAACGCCATCATGGCATCATACAAGATATCGCTATCTGAGGCCAGCATGAACAACCATGATAGCCACTCGCAGTAGACGCCTCGAAGAGCGTCCGAATCGAATCCTTGGTTGACGAGATGCTCTTTACTGACGCCCTCGCCGGCGCCCTCGCCGTCGCCCGCGCCCGTTCCAACCATTCCATCCGTAACCGGAGGTGTCATGGACCTACCCCGTACATCACCACCACCTGTCATAGACAGTGGTGGCCCCATAATAGGAGTGTTGTAAAGTCCAGCCGAAGAACGACTACCAGTATCAGATCCTGTACTGCTATTGTCACCCTTGCCATTTCGATGATGGCTGCTGCCTGGTGGCGACGAAGATAACGGAGGGGTCACTGCCAACCGTGGCCGATGATGACGACTCTCGACCTGCGCCGTCATCTCTTGCATCTTCTGGCGGTCCGCCATCTCCTGTGCAGTCATCTGCATATATGAACACTCGACCTTGTACTTGATACATTGGCTGCACTGCGGCAGCTTCTCATCGCACTTTACGCGTCTTTGTTTACAATTCGAACATCCTACAACATCGTGTTAGTTGTGGGGACGGGGGTGCTGGGTCGCCTCCGGCGGCTGGGCTCTGCCCAGACCCGTGGCTCCGCTGACGCGGAGGGCGGGGAGTCGTGTTTCTTCTTACCAAGATGGCTTTTTTTGTGTTTTCGTCGCTTTCGGGAAGCATCGCCTATTGACCCGCTCATGGACGAAAACGACTTTGGTCTCTCGGGCGCCATGTTTGAAAAAAAAAACGGGAATGTCAAGTATCAACGATGCAATCGTTTACAATCTCAGTGAACATATCCCTACAGAACAAGAAAATACCCAGATTTCTATGATGGTTAGTATTATTAATACCAGCAAGAAAAAAAAAAAAACTTTAAACCGGTTGTTCCTCAGAATCAATTTAACAGTAGTAGCAGTACCGGAAGTTTTAATTGCACTTTGTAGTGTGAGCCACACTAACGACCCGGACCTATCCTAGCGCGCCTGAACCAACTCTCGACTCAGATGAATCAGGAATCTGTAATCTGTAGATTGTCCACCACGCCGATGCCGATGTGACTAATCGCTGATTACCCAACGCGATAACAAAGTCAACAGAGATGAACCGTGGAATTAAACAAAAGCCCAAGTGAGATACAAACACCAGAGATAGAAAAAACTCCTATACGTTCATCAAGGGAAAAAAAAATACTTTTTTTTTTTTATCATCTCTTGACCTCCACCCTCATATCCACTAGCTAATTCGGTATCGTCGCCACCGTCATCGCGCTGCCCATATTTTCCCTATCCCATGGGCCCGGCCTGCCTTATCTGATGTCGGCGGCTCAATGCAAAGCTAAAAACTATCCGACCACCGCTCGGACAATAAAAATAGACTTGTCCATCTGATACGGCACCACCAACCACTCTGTTGTTTCTCCATGTCGGTTATGACCCAAATGATTGCATGCATGGCAGATTACATTTATCAAGCGGGAGCGGGGAACGAGGATGCGAGGCTCTCACGCAGGGCGTGCAGTAGTAGGCGAGTAGTGAAAAATGCCAATTAGAAGAAGCCTCCCCCCGACTACTCACTCAATCAATGCTAATTAAGACAACCACAATTAAACCGGTCCCAGGCTAGTGAGACAGACCCCATCACCTTTAAGACGCAGGCTTAGGGTTCGCCCCGGATCATAGGCCGGATATATGATGGCCATGTACCTAGTCGGTTGTGGAAGTGCACATCAGCACGTTAACAAGGCGGTTCATGTCATCGCACTAACCAGAATATTTTCGAGACCCGACAACTGGCATGAGATAAGGATCATCTGTTTGACTTTGCTGGTGAAGGGGATTCTCTTGCGGATATAAGCGGCAAGGCGTACAAGCGTGCACCGCATGGCATGTGCCACTACTACTATTGAAACGTTCCGTGGCGGAACACAATCTGTTTTCCAGTACGTCGTCCAATTACTTACATTAGAGAGTATCTTCACTAGTGTGGTGTGTGAAGGGGGTTTTTGTTTCCTGCGTGTGGGTGCGCGTGTGCGTCTGTCGCCCGTTGGTAGCTGTAATTACCTGTCGTTACCGTCTGCTGTGCCGCTGCTGTGCCGTCTGTCGCTTCTCTCCTTCTCAACCGCTTCCATCATTACTTGTGCACTATTGATCCCATTTATATCTTCCTCGACCCATTGCCTTTTCCTAACACCGCTTCATGATCTACCCTGCGTCCTGAATCTCCGCACATAGATCTCCAGATATCCGGTTTCGACAAAAGAATTGCGCCCATCCAGATCCCGTTAGATCCTGCCATGCTGCCATGACACACATGCCACCCATGCCACCCCGTCACTATACCGATTCAGGGGTAAACGCTGACGAACGGGTCCAGACCCTTTCTCCAGCATCCATCTCTATTGAGAAAAGTCAAAGCCTACTAATCTATACCATTGTCTATTCTGTATAGGGACCCGGACTTTTGAGTGGTTTATGAGCTCTTTAATCTGGTTCAAAAGGGCAGCACTGCCATTGTCGCGTGGCGGCTCGCGCAGTTTGCGAGGCACAGTAGACAAGTGTAGGATTTAATCATACAATCGGTGTGCCCTTTCGTTCGAGCAAACAAACCCTCAGCGTCGAGCGAGCGTCGAGCGAGCGTCGAGCTTCTCCATCGCTGGCTTACATCCCCGCTCCCTCCGCTACACTCCCTCCCCTGCGCTACTTCCGCTACAGTCCCTCTACTGCACTCCCTCCGCTACAGTCCCTCCGCTACAGTCCCTCCGCTACAGTCCCTCCGCTACAGTCCCTCCGCTACAGTCCCTCCGCTACAGTCCCTCCGCTACAGTCCCTCCGCTACAGTCCCTCCGCTACAGTCCCTCCGCTACAGTCCCTCCGCTACAATCCCTCTACTGCACTCCCTCTGCCACAGTCCTCCGTTCTTCCACATCCTCGTCGCTTCTCACTGCCTTCCTCTATAGTCATAGTATACGGCGCATCGAAGCCATGCAAGAGAACAAACTGCAACAAAGGTTGTTCCGTGCTCCAAGTCTCCGCGAAGCGGAGCCACGGGTCTGGGCAGAGCCCAGCCGCCGGAGGCGACGACAGGCCCCCGGACAACAAAGCACTGCCCATCGCACTCCGCAGTGGCTCACGCCACGGCTCCCGTTCGCTCCCGTTCGCTGCTGCTTCTGTTGTCCCTCCACCATTGACAGTTGTTTTTCCGAACCTCCACGGCCGCGCACCGCCGTTTGGTCGTTTGTCCGTGGCTATCACTTGTCGCTATTCCTGTTCTGGGGGGATGATCTCGTCCATGGCCCACGGAAATCCCAATCGCGGGCGCTCCGTACGAGCTTCGCAGCAAAATGCACTGCCAGGCCCCAGGGGCTAACAAACATGAGACAATAAAATTATGGGCTATCAATGCTACTACTAAATAACCTTGTAAATTAACAATACGATATGATTGTAAATAGATTTAAAACGCATACTGCATTGCCCCTTGCCCCTCACCAGAACCACTCAGCCACAGGCTGGCGCTTGTATAACCAAAATAGTACCCAAAAAATACCTTTCTGTCTGTCTTCTGTCTGTGTGTCAGTTCCTTTGTATGTCTTTTACCGTTTGTCACATTAGCACTTTTTGGCTAGTCATATTTTGTTTTCCTTCTTGTGGTTAGTAATTGGTCCGTCGTGGTTTCTCCGGATTTCGCTACTCACCATATCCATGAATTGCCCACCTCACTACGGCCGTGCTTCTCCGCCATTCGGTAATACTTTGCTGCTAGCTTCTTGTTCTTTTTAGTCCCTATCCCGTCTAAATAACATTGGGCAATCTCCATCATTGCATCTGCATCTCCCAGTCGGGCAGCAGTTTCGTAATATGTTTTGGCCGTATGGTCATCCTTTTCACACCCCCACCCATGTCGAAAGCTATTACCAAGCTCGAATATCGCGAGAACAAGTTCGCCTTTAGTTGATGCCGTGTTCTCGCTATATTGGTGTAATTCGGCGCTCGATGAAGCTGCTAGTCGGAGAAACTGGAACCCAAGGTCCTCGTTCACCTCACATCCCCACCCATGCCTTAGACATAATCCGTAAAGTAACTGTGCTAGAGGCATACCGGGAGCCCCATCCTGTTGCGGCATTGCCAGACTTTTGAACAACCTGGTGGATTCTTCAATATGACCTTGTTCGTGAAGATTTATAGCCTGTTGGAGTTTTAATTCCCGGTCACCAACACCGGTAGTGGTGGTACTCGAGCGAGCAGTTTGTTTTTCAAAATCAAATTTCTCCTGTACAGGTACAGACACAGGCACAGGCGCTGATACAGGTACCAACGCAGGCTCAGAGCCAAATGATAAAGCCAATTGAGTGGCTTTTTCCTCCCATGCCTGGTCTGTAGTAACATCACCGGGATCACTGGCGGCTGCTGGTGATGGATTCTCTTCTTGGCGATGATGATGTCTTCGTAATGGAGATATCACTCTCAGAAAGGACCTTCTTTTGGATGTGCGTGCTTCGTGTTCATGGTCACTAGGTAGCACTGGGCCCGCTGGTACATATTGCCTGCCTGGCAAACAAACGTCGTCACTATCTGTTTGAGTGATGATTGGTGGCAGAAGTTGAGACGATGGACCACAGAACGCCTGCTTGGGTCTTGGGGGAGATGTGGCAACATGATTATATGACGACAGAAAAGAGATTCTGTGAGCACGAGTCTCATTGAATTCACTTTCAGATGCAGACACAGATGGAGACAGCGACTCATCAGACGAGTGCGAGTGTCTTTCAATAGACGCCGGCGGAGATCTAGACTGTGATCCTGGAATTGTCAGGTGCGATTGTGTTGCCTGTCTCGATTGATCTCGGCCCGAGTCACGTCTTGAATACATTTGATTCGTAGGCCCTGACTCCTGTGTAGTATAGCGTATCTGATTCGTAGGCCCTGACTCCTGGGTAGTATAAGGTATCTGATTCGCAGTACTCGACTTCTGTGTACTATAACGTATCTGGTTCGAAGGCCCTGACTCCTGTGTACTATAACGTATCTGATTCGTAGGCCCTGACTCCTGTGTAGTATAGCGTATTTGATTCGTAGTACTCGACTTCTGTGTACTATAACGTATCTGATTCGTAGTACTCGACTTCTGTGTACTATAACGTATCTGATTCGAAGGCCCTGGCTCTGACTCCTGTGTACTATAACGTATCTGATTCGTAGGCCCTGACTCCTGTGTACTACAACGTATCTGATTCGTACTATTCGTACTACCCGACTCCGGTGTATAATGTGCTTGCGTATACAGCGTCTGATTCGTAGGGCCAGAGAGCGGCCGTGATCTCACTGGTGTCGAGTGTACATGCTCATGAGCTGGCTGAGACATGTGCGATTGGAATGATCTGGGACGCGCACCACGCTCACCAGCAGTCGAGTATTCAAAAGGGAAATTAAACTCTTCAAGATCCGTACTATTGTTATTGCTGGAATAGGCTCGACGATCCGGCACCGCAGCGTCCTCGGCCTTGACGTAGCCCGACCTGAGCCCACTATTCACACGCCCAAACTCATCAATTTCATTTCGTATTCCACTGCCGTTTGAATAATACATAGTACTCCCTAACGTT
Source organism: Sugiyamaella japonica (assembly GCA_030583365.1). Lineage (NCBI taxonomy): Eukaryota > Fungi > Ascomycota > Dipodascomycetes > Dipodascales > Trichomonascaceae > Sugiyamaella > Sugiyamaella japonica. The sequence goes on along the minus strand of JAJMIG010000163.1, from coordinate 1,232 downwards.
TGAAATAACCACCGGGGAGCCTGGTGTATAAAATGTACCCGAAACCCCCTCTCCGCAGCACCAACATCATGAGATGAGGCTTAGCCCTCGATTATGTGCGACAGCCCTGTCCCTGCCCTATCGAGCCACTGTCATATTTCAATATTCCAATTCCAATTCTAATCTCCCCTCACTAACAAAAGAAAAACAGCCATATTAATAGCATCATCTAAAAACAAGTCAATTCATGCCAACCATCCTCGCCCGCCCCTCGCCGACCTGCCCACGGGCGTAATCTTAATTGCGTCTCTCTCCACCTTATCTTCTAAGCCGCTCCAACGGCCGCACGTCACACGCAGGGGCACTGTCGCTCTGCCTCCGGCGGCTGGGCGCTGCCCAGACCCGTTGCTCGAGCTCCGCTCGAGTCCTGGGCGGCCGCCTGGCAATCGAGTGGAACCGATGGGGCGCACGCGCACGCGCACACACGCCTCCGGCGGCCGGGCGCTGCCCGGACCCGTTGCTCCGCTTCGCGGAGGACAGGGCAGCCTGGCTGCTGACACGAGGGCCAGAAGCACACCGCACTCGAGCGGAGCTCGAGCAACGGGTCTGGGCAGCGCCCAGCCGCCGGAGGCAGAGCGGCGCCCGCTCGCAGGCTGCTAGCCCAGCAGACGCCTGTGCCTCTGCGACCGGGCCACATCACAGCCGTTATCTGTGCTGTCTCTGCGGAGACCCGGTTCTTTTGCCTGTTCTATGTCGCGTCACACGGCCGGTGTTGCACTCTGTTTTCCTATCTATTTCTATTTATATATGTCCTAATCCACTGCGATCGCCCGTCGACGCAGCTCTATCTGGCATATATGCAAGCCAAGCCTTGACGGCGCTGATCCGACCATCAGTGTATGACGGAGCTGCCGCGACAGGTACACACGCCAGACGCACGCTCCGGCTGTCAGACTGCCCCGGGGTGACGCCTCCGGCGGCCGGGCGCTGCCCAGACCCGCTGCTCGAGCTGCTCTCGAGGGGACGAGTGGTGGCAGGGCCGGTCGCGAAGCGAGCGCAAACGGGTCCGGGCAGCGCCCGGCCGCCGGAGGCGTCACGCCGGGGCCGCTCTGGAGGGGGGCTGCGCGTGGGTGTTGTTGTGGCGCTATTTGCATATTTGCTGCTGTTGTGCATTCTCTGGCTCGCTCAAGCGCACATTCTGCATGCCAGGATTATTATATGAATCTTCAGCAGCCACGCCTGGCAGGGTTAGG
>JAJMIG010000162.1:0-18874 GCA_030583365.1 Sugiyamaella japonica | reverse complement strand
TACGCTGTCGTTTAGGACTTTGCTTTGTAAAGGAAGAGCTGGTGGTTTTGATTTTGACATCGTCATCTTGCCGTTGGCGTTTAGCTAGCCAGCTGCTTACTCGACGCGGTCCTGACGGTTTCTTGGGCTCATCGTCTACAGCTGGAGCAAACTGTTTTTTACGTCGTCCGCCAGTTACTTTTGAAAGTCGGGTTGTATCCTCATCATCATCAGTACGTTCGCAGTCTTGTTGTTCGTCGGTGGAGAATGGATTGTCATAAAGTTCAATGTCGCCGCCTATATACTTGGTAACAGACGGCCAAAAAGAGTTATAAATAAGAATGTGCCGATGACATCTCGGACAGTAATTTCGCCTAAAACTACGAAGAACCAGCTTGTCTTCTTTTTGTCTCATAAAAGGACTTTGGCAGTTTTTACATGTCAACACATGTTCGTGGTTTTCGGCCAAAAACGGTTCCAGGTAGAATTGTCTTTGCCGTTCGTGATATTGTTCTAAAACGTCTTTTCCAGATTTGACTTTAGTCAGTCTCTTTTGGAAATTGAATGTTATGGATTTTCGTGGACGCAGAGACCGCCGTCGGGTCTCTGGAACAGGAGTCAAATCTTCAGACGACGTGGAAGCAGCTTCTGAAGACTCAATACTGGTGTGAGGTGACAAGGGAGATGAACCACGAGAAGAGAACAACGGAGACGGTGATAAAGAAGGTAAGCCCGAAGATATAGTAGTACCAGTTACTGCTTGTGCGGTGTCAGCAAACTGGTGCAGTTTCAAATCCAGAGGCGGACTACTACTACGAGTATATGAATTCCCGTTGCTTGCATTGTCGTCGTCGCTATTACTATCATCACTTTCACTATCACTATGATTGTCATTCCAGTTGAGGTTTGCATTCCATCCATTTCTGCCTAGCCCCTCGCACGTGGCACATAGACATTCTCTGTTTCTCTTTCCAAAGTAGTTTTTTGAATACTCTACAGTGATTTCTTCACCAATGGCAATGGATCTTTTGGCATGAATGGACATATTCATTCCCGACGAAACGAAGCGGGCGTTTGCTTCACAATCGTGATTGACAAAGCGAGCCGGCCCTAGCATTAAACAATTGCGACCTCTTCTACTTGAATTGATTATGGAAAAGTCCTTGTCATTGCTCTGATTAAGCTCATCTTCTTCTTCACTGGTAAGTTGCACCAGGAATCCACTTAGATAGTGAATATCTTCTCCTTGGTCTATGCGTTTTCTGGCTACAACGCACGCCTCGAGCATTTTGGACTTTGGTTTATATCGATCGGTGACTTCAATATTGAACTCGCAGTCTTTCATATACAGCTGCAAATAGCGCTTGGCATGTTTATCGAATTCGTTTCGAACCAGACGAGACTGGAATCTCGACAGGAAAATCTGAATAGGCCGAAGACTGACAAACCGACTCAAAGCATTGTTCAGGCGAGGTTTATCTGGGTTGATCATCTCTTGTTGAATGATATCAACAAGCTCATTTTGAGCGATTCCTCGGATCGGTTTATAATCGCGAACTTTACGAATAGTAGCCCAATAGAATAGACGATCGATAAGACAGTCTACCAAGAGGTCATCAAAGTATGCTAAATCGGTATACGTTATAGCCATAATGAGTGTGAAAATGAATCGAATCCTACAGCATACTTTGGTTGAATGGAGTTTTAGTAGGAGAATGAATTCGAGATGCACACCAGCAGGGACGTCTGACGCAGGACTAATAACCGGAGCTGCGAGCAGATGGTCGTCGATCAGGGACAAAAAGCTCAAGCAAATAATTCACCACTTGGTACTAAACGCGCAGCAGCCATCAATTTGAGAGTTTATATTGATGATATGGCGACAACAGACCCAGCAGCAGGATAATCAGAAAGGTGATAATAGAAACAGTGGTAACTCCTGCCTACATGGCAGTGGAAGCCGCATAACCCGTGGCCATCATCAACATAAGGACACAGTTAACGAAAGAAAGAATAGAGTTTATTAGCGAGCAAAAACACATGTGTTCAAAGTGGCAGCAAGAGGTTACCCAAATTCAAGTTTGTACAATTGCAGGTTATACATATTTCTTAGCTCGGTGCATTCAAGACCCTATCACCGAGCGAAGCGAGCAACGGGTCTGGGCCGCGCCCAGCCGCCGGAGGCATTGCCCAAAGCGACGCGAGCAAATCTCCAAACCAGCCACCAATCCGGCTCTTCATGACACACAACATGGCGTAGTATGAAGATGGAGGAGGATCAAATGCAGGGGGGGCGATAAGGCTTATAGAGTGGGACGCACGGCTACGGCACTTATCTTTTATCGATTAAGCTCCACTGTCCACCGTTATATAATATAAGCTATACAGTGTAGGAGATAGAGCGCCAGTAGTTTCAGCGAGCCTTTTTGTTAGGCTATACTATACGGTACAGCAGCATGTCATGTCCCGTCCTTCTCGGGTGTTTGGGTCTCCAGGATCTAACTTGGGAGGTCGGAACTTCTCGACGTCTCCTTTAAAATCGTCTCCATTAGCATCTTCTCCCCCTGTTATTAGTAATACAGCCCGATCCAAACGACCTTCTTCATCATCTTTTTTAGTGGCACCGAGAAGAGTGGACTCGCCTCCAAGTAGCAGCGAGCTGTCATTAGATGAATCTATATCTTCGAGCAATACGTCGGATGATACGACAATAGTGCCGGATTCTCTACTGGATATAGCAGATGCGGATGTGGTGGGAACGACGACAGCCGCTGCTGTGGACACAGATCAAGTCATGTTGTCAATAACAGACTTATCTTCGTCTCCTACACCTCTGGCATCATCATCTGCATCGCCGACCACGTCGTCATCTCTGTCATGTCCTATCTGTGACGAATCCATGGTATCTCTTCTCCAACTTAATAGACATTTGGATGATGCTCATTCCGAGACCGTTGGCACCACAGAAGGTGAGCAACTCAAGGGGTGGTTTAAGAAAAAGGTCGAGCAGGCCAAACAGATCCAGCAGCTTCAGACTGTAACGTCAGTATTCAGCCAATCTTTGAATATATTCGATGATAGTGGCAGTGATAGATCATCTGTCACTGGAGGAACTACGCCAGCATCTGGTGGTGGTGGTGGTGGTGGAACCAAGAAACAACTTCCTCAAGACACTTCTCAGTCAGTTACACGGCATCATTGGAAAAAGCACGGCACTGGACCAGCAGGCAAAGACAAGTGCTCTTATGAGACATGTGATAAACTGCTAATTTCTCGTAATGGAGCTGTCCATTGTCGACAGTGTGGGCAGTTATTCTGTCGAGAACACAGTTTATATCAAATGAAATTGTCAGCGAAAACCGCTCGACATGATCCAGATAGCGGCAACGGAATCTGGTGTCGAGTGTGTCAAGTATGTTATGAGACAAGACCCGGATATAGTAACAGTAGTGGAGTCGTGAGAGACGTGTCGTCGTATTTTCTACAAGTTCGACAGAAACAAGTAGACGTCACTGAATTAGAAGTCAACAAGTTAGAGAAACGGTTGATACGTCTAATCAGGGCATTGGCGGATCTGGATGACGGCTTATTCACTTATACCACGAGCGTTCGTAGGAAATCCATTGAGCATCAAGTGGCAGTATGGCAGAATGACAGGGATATTCACAACTGTCCCATATGTTCACAGAAATTTGGCTACGCCTTACGGAAACATCATTGTAGGGTGTGTGGACAGATAGTGTGTGCTGATTTAGGTACAGATTGTTCACGCGATGTTCCTTTATCGGTTCTTTCAAACAAACTGGATGGCGGGACCAACGAGCTACCTCGTCGAGACGATATTGGTATTCGACTTTGCCGAGACTGTAAAAGAACGATATTTGCCAAACGGAATTTCGAAACCGAAGGCAACGAGCCAAGACCCGAACTTCTTAAAATATACGATTCAATGGCAAGAGTCAAGCACTCGATAGACACCACACTGCCGAAATTCCAGGAAATGCTTACAAGCCTTAATGATCCAGATGACCCTCCGTCCCATCAGGTGCTTCAAGAAGCCAGTGCTATTAGACAGAAATTGTTGCATTCATTTTCGCAGTATGATAGTTTGGCAAGACGAGCGCTTACAGCTAGCACTGCCAAAGAAACAGACAAGCGGCTTCAGAAGCAAATTTACCAAGTAGCTGCCCAGTACTTGCAAGACAACATGCTTCCTTTAAAGGCTTTGCCAAAGGCTTTAAAGCACGGCAAAGGGGTTGTTGAAGTAGCCAGCAGTAACTCGAGTGTATCTGAGACGGACTCATCATCTGGACCGGAACAAACAACAACAACAGCAACACCCACTTTGCTCTCCACCCCATCTCTAAGCGAACAAGAGATCCAGGCATATCGTGAACAATTAATAGTGATGGAGGAGCAGAAGTTTATGGTTGAAAACATGATCAAGGAATCCAAGGCTCGTCGCAAGTTCGACGAGATGATTCCTCTGGAGCACAATTTGAATGATTTGAACGTGGAAATTGATAAGATCAAAGCTGCTCTTGGGTCTTATAGTATTACATAGACACCGGGTCCGGGCAGAGCCCGGCCGCCGGAGGCGACAAGTGGGCATGAAAATAAATATATTCACTATAGCGAAAAGCCACAGTTATATTCGCATGATATATGGCTTGATGGCGGCACCGCTTTCGACCTCTTTGTCGGTGTTTTCGCTAAGATGGTCATGAGCAATGTCAGCAATGGCTTTTATGAACTCAGAGTCGCCGTTCAAAGACTCTGCTCGCCGTAGAAGCTCGGGATGCTTCATTTCTTGCTTTAACTCGATGTCGATTTCGTGAAGAGTTTCAATGTGATCCGATGTAAAGGCAATAGGTACTACTATAATACCCTTTGTGGACTGGCGCTTTTCCAAGGCTTGGACGACTTTGGCAGTTTGAGCGCCCAACCATGGGCGTGGTCCCACTTGAGACTGCCAGACGACTCGATAAGGATTTGAGAACTTGAGTTGTTGCATGACGGCAAACGCAGTGGCAGCCACTTCGGCCGGATACGGGTCTCCTTGGTTGACCACCGTCATGGGAATCGAATGAGCAGAGAAAAGAATCACCACTTCATCTCGAATAGATGCATCATAAGCGTCAAGCTGGTCCTGGATATGACGAGCAAACGTCTTGACCATGCCAGGGTGAGTGGGCCATCTGTCAATGAAGCTCCATCGAATCTTGCCTTCAGGGTCAAGCTGCTTCTGAACTTTTCTCAGTTCGTTAACACTACTTCGAGTAGTGGAATAACTATACTGTGGATATTGAGTGAACGCGACGGCCCGTGTGATACCATCATCCAACAGCTGCTTATAAGTAGTGTCAGTCAGAGGAGCAGCATAACGAAAGGCAATATACGGTTTGTGAGGAGCCGTGGCAGGCGACATTTCGTCTAACAATTTACAAGCCTCTGTTGCCTGGAAAGACGTCCATTTTCTAATCGGCGAGCCGCCTCCAATCTCCTGATATTTCTTTTCAATATCTGGCGTTCTTCGCCAAGCAATTACTTTGGCAATCAGCGACTGGAAAGGTCCCAGAGGGATCAGGTCGCCGTCGGAAAATAATCGGTATAAGAAATCACCAGTCTCTGGGACCGTGGATGGGCCTCCCATGTTCATCATTACAATGGCCTATGACCATCACTGTGTTAGAATTGATCTCCAAACTGCCTGTAACTGTCTAGATGAACATGTCGCCACATAGTCAAACACGGTGGCGGACTCGGCGGCGAACTCGGAGGCGAACTCGGTTAGAGTAGAATATACACTTACTGTTCCATTACTGGCATTAGTACTGGCATTAGTACTGGCATATCGATATCCAAGTGGATACCGGTACGCAGGCACATACCGCATATGTCGTATAATCTGTCTAGAAATCATTTTGCAAGCTGGTAAATAGTTTAAAGGAAGAAGTAATCACTCCGAGGAGCTTATAAGTTCGAATAAGAGCAAGCCTATTTGAAATACATGAAAAACGACGATCCCCAATGCAAGGCCTAGACCTGTCCGAGAACGTCCGAAATCACTATTTATTTTCTCGACCAGCGTGATCTAGTGTGAACCAGCTTTATTCTTTGACTATTAAAGAATTATATTACATTACATCCCCGACGAGATATACACTTGTATTTGTATCCCTCAAGAACGCTTGACCTCCACCTATACGGTTGATAACAGTCACTTTTTGAGTGGGTGAGCGAAGCGACCGAGGAAAGGTGAGCGTTGTGGCGATCGAAAGCGCTGCTGACTCTGTGATTTAACATGAGAATTGGCCAAATCCCCCATGCTCAGGCGGAATTGGCACGTTTGCCATATCGTGAGTAAAGTTTCCAAGCAGAGTTGGGACCCCTGAGCACCCCTGAGCACCCCTGAGCACCCCTGAGCGCGCTTCACCTATCTTCTGCCGATCGATTCGCTAGATTGATTGTGTTCAGCCTTGCCTGGGCCGTTCCTACGTCAAGTCCTACGTTCAGACCAGTTCGGACCTAAAAAGTGCTTCCTCAGTGGCTGTTGTTCTTCTGTTCTGTCTCGTCACACAAGAGTGTTTCCTAGAAATGCCGTCTCTGAACAGTGCGTTCGAAGCAGCAGCTTTATCTACCGGCCTGCCTCCAGACTTATTGCGAATAGCCACTTGCCTCGTGCTATCTTATCCACTATGTGCGATTCTGAAGCGACTGCCAGACTCGAATCTTCTGTTAAGACAGTTGTATATTATTAGTGTGTCGATTGTATACCTCATTGGAATTTTTAATCTGTGGAGTGGTTTAAGGACGTTTCTAATAAGTACCTTGTTCACGTATTATCTAACCAAGAGGTTCGCCAACTCTCCATTCATGCCATGGATCAACTTCTTATTCGTCATGGGCCATCTGTTTACAAATCACATTGCAACTCAGATGCATCCGGACTTTGACGTCAATGTTATTGATATCACTGGGGCGCAAATGGTGCTGTGTATGAAACTGTCTGCATTTGGATGGAACGTGTATGATGGTACGTTATCGGATGATAAGCTTTCCGATCTTCAGAAAGATCGCGCCGTCAGACTCCATCCGTCTTTGATTGAGTTCTTGTCATATGCGTTTTTCTTCCCATCTCTCATGACTGGACCCTCATATGATTATATGGAGTTTGCAAGATGGATGGATCTGTCAATGTTTGATGTCATTCATACAAAGTCCAGCGGCGATACGGTTGTCAAGCGAAAAATCCCTCGCAGTGGTCGAGTTGCTGCCAAGAAATTGGTACAGGGTATCATATGGATTGTTTTATGGACTCGCATTACAAACTACCTATCTCTAGAATATGCCCAATCGCCAGCATTCAAGAACAACATGCCATTTGTTGCACGGATATTTTATTTGTATGGACTGGGCTTCACGTATCGATTAAAATATTACGGGGCGTGGTGTATTTCTGAAGGAGCGTGTATTCTCAGCGGCCTTGGATTTAACGGCAAATATACCAATCCAAAGACTGGTAAAACAAAGTATAAATGGGACAGAGTACAGAACATCGATCCATGGGCGTTTGAAACGGGCCAGAACACGCACATTCTATTGGCTGCCTGGAACCAGAATACCAACAAGTGGCTTAAAAACTATGTTTATCTTCGCGTCACTCCCCGGGGTCGCAAGCCTGGATTCACAAGTACCATGGCGACATTTTTCACGTCGGCCGCCTGGCACGGCACGCGATCGGGGTACTACCTCACGTTTGTTGGTGGGGCATTTTTCCAGTCTCTCGGGAAACTTTTCAGACGAAATATTCGTCCTATATTCATGTCTGCTGATGGCATCAACCCCGGGCCTTATAAAGTCTACTATGACATTGTCTGTTTCATTGTCACTCAGTTGGCATTTGGATATATTGCCCAACCATTTATTATTCTAGACCTTACGCCATCGTTGGAGATGTGGGCCTCGGTATATTTCTATGTCCATATTGGTATTGCCGTTTCGCTATTCCTATTTCTTGGTCCTCCTAAAAAGATAGTTGTTTCCACATTGAGAAAACTTCAGCCGGTTCCTCTTTCGCCTAGCGAAAAGATCAGAATGGATTCGTTACGTCTTAAACAGATCAAGGCTGACATCGAACAGCTCACGAGCCAAACTTCTTTGGGCGTGCCACAGCCCGATATGGAGCATATGGACGACGAAATCAAAGAGGCAGTTCACGAGCTCGAAGAGCTGAAGGAAGATCTCATCAAGGAATTACAAGATTTCCGGTCTACGCATCCTCTTCCTCATCCACCTTCGTTTTCTTCTGACAAGAAGGCCCACTAGATATGAAATTCAGTTTACCTACCTGTACCCACCCAAGGCTATGCCTTTGGCTACAGTAACAATCGTGAAGCTAGGATCTCTGCTGATCCCCCCTGGCTTTTCTCAATCACGTGGTATGCTTCCTGGGTAAGGGAAAAGCCGTGAAGCTGCTCATAATTACCATTATTCATGTTCACACTTTCAGTTATAAATCGCTACGTAAATATGGACGCCGCTTCTGTATTAGAACAGTACGTGTCAGACTGTAAGTATACAGGTAGTAAAAGAGCTTTTAATTTGGATGCAGAGGCCGTAGGAATACATGGATGCTTTACTTTATACTAATACTGGACAGTGACTAATCTACCGGCGGAAATTGCATATATTCTTGAAGAGATCGGAGACAAGGACCTTAAATATTATGAAACCCGCAAGCGAATACAACAGCGCGATAATCAGATCCATAAATTTATTCGTGCAAATGGGTCGTTAGCAGATAATCCAAAAGAAGCCGCCGCATATCCTAAGATCCGTGCGGACTTTGAAAAGGCTCTCAATCTCCAACAGGCAAAATGCGACCTGGCCAATACTGGTCTTTACATTATTTCCAAACAAGTCAAGAAACTAAATGATGATATTAAGAAATTGGAGGACGAGGGGTTATTAGCACCCGCTTCACCATCTGCCACCAGTAACGGTTTATATTCTTCTTACCAGACAGACTCGGCCCCATCAACTCGTCATGCCTCAGTTCCGGCTATTAAAGAATCTAGTAACATGGTTAGAACTTCAGCGGCTCGTATTGGTTCGGTTGCTGCCGGCACCTCTACAGCTGTTTCTGGTTTGGATCGCAAACGTGCTTCACCGGCTCCAGGAAGTTCCAGGGGATCCACTCCTTTGATTGGTAATGGTAGACCTTTAAAAAGGCAGCGCCTGTCTGTAGTAACTGCGGATGGAGATAGTGTTAATGTTTCGACTTCGTTTGCCACTTCTATCAGACAATCCAGTTCTGACGCTAGGCCACTAAGTATGATTTCTGCTGCGACTGTCAATAGTGCCAATGGTAATACGACTGGCCCTCTATCAGGTACAGAGAATCATAATCCTGGAATGACAGCCTCTGGTATTGGTGGTGGTGGTGGCGGCGGAGGTGAAGAGGAGGAGGTTTTATATTGTACGTGTCAGCAGGTTTCCTTCGGTAATATGGTTGCCTGTGATAACCCAGATTGCCAATATGAATGGTTTCATTACGATTGTGTTGGCTTGAAAGAACCTCCTTCTGGTACCTGGTACTGTGCGACGTGCACAAAAGAGCGTAAAGAGGCCCGTGATGCAGGTGCTGATGATTTTAAAGATACTGCTACGAACAAGCGAAGAAAGTAGACTGCGAGTGTGTTTTTATTTTACTATATTTATTGCGTTGTCTATAATTTATTGATGATATACGATTCTATATTTTACAGCGATTTTGGTCATGAAATATTCTGGTTATTCAGAAGTGTACCACCCTGATAATAAGACATACAACTAAGCCCAACCTATTATAACGTAGCCTGTGATGGTGAAAGGATGTCATGATTTTAAAGACTGAAAAGTAGACTGCTATGAAAGCATTACAAAAAGCTGTTTTCCAAGGTAAACAACGAGCCCTGCATAGGTTATGCACAGATATTGCTGGACCTTCGGAGCTGGGTTTCCCTATAGCCATGATCTATAGCGATTTCCAGCGCTCGATTCGATCCTTTAATCCCCAGGCACCAAAATTGGAAACAAATTGTCGACTGCTGTTAAAAAAGCTCTTTCCTTATATATGGGGTATAGTATATAATGGCTATGAGAGGTAAACATCGTGTACCCCGAGGCTAGAGAGTGCCATGTTCGAGAGGTGTTGTTGCAGAGGTTCATCAAAATGACGACTGACCTCTTTTGGGTTCGTTAGACCAGCGCATGCTGTGTGCCACGGAATAAGTCCTTGACGTAGCCAGCCTCCATATCTCGGGACATGCTCATATAAGCAAAGATAAGAATTATCCAGACGAGGAGAGCAAAGAGCCGAGATGGCAGACGCAGCCGCGCACTCAGGGGGATTTTCAGGCACGGGGTCAGTGAAGACGATGGCGAGCGAGGAGCCCAACAGCGGTCGCGTGCTGACCGACTTGACGCACACACCACGTACTCCGCGCAAGCGGAGCCACGGGTCTGGGCAGCGCCCAGCCGCCGGAGGCAGCTCCCCCCCCCATTCGAGTGTATTAGAAGTATTTTCGCCAGTAGATTCTGTCGAGCGCGCGGTCTCGGGCGGCCACGGTGGAGGCGAGCTCCAGATCGTCGAGGTCGTCGGAGAACTCGCGGTAGCGCGAGCGGTTGAGCAGGCGGTGGCCCAGGTCGCGCAGGAGATGGGTCTGACAGAGCAGCAGGCCCAGCGCGAGGGGAGACAGTTGCTGGGAGGAGGAGGCCACGGTCGTTTTGGCGGCGGATCTGCGAAGAATGCGTTTCACGTTGTATAGACAAGTGTATATCTCAGCCTTGACGTTGTGAGCGCCTTGGACCCTGCGTTGTACGGTGCCCTGGACGGTGCGGTTGACGATGGCGTTGATAGACCACCAGGTGACGCCGAGGGCGGGCAGAGCGGCAATGAGACCGAACACCAGCTGTTGGCTCTGGAGAAGCCTGTCGATGCCGCTGACGGCGACCTCGGCATCGACCTTGGCCTTCTGGAGCTGGATCAGCAGCGAGCGGACGAGCTTGCCCGTGAATATGGACCGGATGGGCGTCTGAATCTGTTTCTCGTAGTTGACAAGCACGTCGGTGAGATCGCCCTGCTCGACCCGGGCCTGGAGCGCCTCGGGCAGTACAGTGGAGTCTGTTTCCGACACCAGGTCCACGACCATGCGTTCCAAGGACCGGATGTCTGACTCCAACGACTTCTTGTTGATGAGCATGACCTGCTCGTTCTCGTCGTACCGAATAGTCTCATAGATCTGATACAGAGGCTTGACGAGCCGGTCCTGCCAGAATGCCACCATTGTCTCCCACAGTTGGGTCTTGGCCCAGGTGGTAATGGCGTGCCAGTTGCCCAGCACTTTGTACAGTGCCCATACACCAGCGGCTGCCACTGGCCAGTATCTGGTGTATGAGTTGGGTATTCCATGAGAAGCCAGGATAGGGGCGTAGCGAGCTCGGTCGGGTGCGAGTCTGTCTATGATTGTGAGAACACGTCCAGTATAGTCCTGCACGGATGATAGTGATGATGCTACAGTGGCATCGGCAGGCTCGATTTGTTCGCCCACAATCTCTTTATAAAGAACATTAATACAGTTTGTGGTATTGGAGGTGATGATTGCTTGCAGAGCCTCCACATCCATACCTCCGTCTTCATCCACATCCACGTCCTGCCAGCACTGCGACACGACTGAGCCCAGTCTCTGAGCAGCGTCGTCTCGTACAGCCGTCAGCCCGTTGCGATTGCGCTTGATTCGCGTGCGCAACCACACATACGCCGGATTCGCCATATAAACAAACTCGGTGATGGAACGTGGCTGGATCCTCTTGAACGGAATCGCCGACAGGCTCAAGCGGCCGCCACCATTGATCCAAGCCAGCTGCCCGGCCACCAGCCGCCGGCCCTGTCTGAATATCCACTCAGGCAACTCCTGGAGCCCGTACACCGCCAGTCCTACCGGCCCGCCGTCCAGCACACTGTCCCAGTACAGAATCCCGCTGGAGATTGGCAGCGTCTGGCCCAGCAGGTGGTTCACCACATGCCCGTACAGCGACAGCGCTGCCCAGCTCAACGTGTGCCACTGCTGCGACGACTGGTCGCCCTCTCCATCCGCACTCATGGCTGCCTGCTGCGACAGCTGCATCAACGTCTGCTGGATCACCGACAGCGGCACGTAATTCGACCCTTCAAACGTCAGCAGCAGCGACGACGACGACGACGACCTCTCCCCATCCCCATCCCCATCCCCGTCCCCGCCTCCGGCTCCACTACTCAATGCCCTGCTCGTCTCCTCGCCCCTCGCCCCCAAAACCTTTTTAAACTGGTCCATTCGCTGACTGGCCATCCTTTCTCTCACACTCTCCTCTTGCGCTTCCTCTTCTCGACTCTCGCATCCTCGTCTCTTCCTCCGCTTCACCATCCCACTTCAGCCCTCCTCATCGCCCAGGGCTAGGGCCGCCCGCTAAACAAGCGGGGCCAGGGGCGATGCCTCCGGCGGCTGGGCTCCGCCCAGACCTGGTTGTGCTCGCTCCGCGAGCTGCTGAGGCAGCCCAGACCCGCAGCACTCGCTTCGCGAGCGTGACTGGTTCCCTGGCATTATGCCGGAGGGAATTTATTCGCCTGCTGCCCTGCGAGCTTTCAGGGGTACTTGGGAGTCTCCAGGGAATTCCCCTTCACATGTGCAATGCAGTCTGCTCCAGCTCGTGCGGTGTGCTGAACGAAGTCCATGAGTAACCGTCCCTCAACGGCATGTCCCTGCAGACCCTGTTAGCGACCTGATCTGCTCGTCATGCTGAGACTGCTGGGCCGCCCTCTGTATCCCCCTGCAGCGCTCTTCTGTCAACTGTCTCCGACAGGGGGCAGACACCCGCCGAACGCTGGCTACCACCACTACTACTACTACGGGGCGCTGCCTCCGGCGGCTGGGCTCCGCCCAGACCTGGTTGTGCTCGCTTCGCGAGCCCCGCTGAGCGTGAGCGACTGTTCTCTGAAAGCTGCCCGGGGCCCCAGCGCCCGCTCGCGCAGCGAGCGCAACCAGGTCTGGGCGGAGCCCAGCCGCCGGAGGCAGCACCCCGTCCCCAGGCCCCCAGGCGGGCCCTGCGGATGGATGCGGAGGCGGCCGGGCCTCAGCAGGTGGTTTGCTTGCGCCGGCGCCGGTCGGTGTGTTACTCCACGCGGGGGCACCGTGGTCGAACAAGGAAATGTGCCTGACAGCGGAATTGCTTTTGGCAGTGGTTTTTGCCCTTGTCGGTGGTGCGCCCGTCTGGGCTAGACAACAACAAATCACTCGCTCAATGCGGTGGTTCATCGGGCACTCCTTTTGGCAGAAAGCGCACGGAAGTGCCGGTACCGGGATGGGAATTGATAGAGCGATGGGGGATGACCAGGCAACCCCAGGAGGGCCCAGGAAGGCCCACGATGGCTCGGGGATTGCCGCGAAGATGAGATGGCGTTTCGGGGAGCGCAGAATGGCACGGGCACGGGGGTCAGACAGCGCAATGGCGCGCGGTCACCTGAGATCGGGAGATACACAATGGCACAAGGCAAGACATTAATAATCATACTGCGTCAGTGTATGTACGTACGCACGCCATGTAATGTGCGCCTGTTGAGTCTGGGGAGCTGAAAGTAGCATAACAATAACAACAACAGCCCAATCCACCGCAGGCGTTGCTGGCTTCGGGCTTGGGAGCCTGGCGGCGGGTCGGCGGTAGGTTTGTTAGCAAAGAAGGTGAGCAGGCAGACAGAGCAATTGCGGAAGGTTTAGCAACCGTCGCACAGCCGTGTGCAGTAGCCGTTGCAGTAGCAGGAGCAGCATGAGCAGCAGCGGTAGCAATAGCAATAGCAAAAGCGGCCGTGGTAGCGGTAGCACCACCACCAAAAAGTGTACGGGAGCAGCGGCACCAGCTCGAGCAGCTGCCCCTCAAACCATCCCCTCCCCCCTCCATCCCGCGTACTCGAGCGAAGCTCGAGCCACGGGTCTGGGCAGCGCCCAGCCGCCGGAGGCGCCCGCGACCGGTCCACGGACTCGACACACCAGGGCAGCAGTTGTGATGGTGGAGGTGGTGCCGTTTTGGGTTAACGGTAATAGTGGTCGTTTATTTTTTGCGGTGGCACGTTGCTTTTTGTGTGCATTTTGGTTTGTTTTGTTTTTTGGGAGCATGGGGTGGCAGCAGACCTTTTGTTGTATAAAAGAGCAAGTGGCTGCTCGCGAGCGACGACGAGAAATAACCTTTATAACAGACGATTTTCAATTAGAATAGTTGTCGAGGGAAATAAAACACACCAGTTGTAATCTGTCTTGCTGAGAAATATGGCCGCCTTCATCGACCCAGTTCTTCGCGGAACGCTCTTTATATACCTGGTGATTCTTCTGGGCTTGATTGGCTCGTTGATTGCTGACCAGTCGAAAACCAACCCGCAAGTCAATTTTGGCATTTTCGCCGCGGCGTTTGGCCTTGTGTTTGGCGTCTTCTACGGCCTCGGCGCCGCCTTCATCGAGTTCCTGGCGTTCCCCATTGTCATTGCTGGGCTTGACTTTCTCAACTTTGTGTTTCTGTTTGCCGCTGCCACGGCCATTGCCACGGCCCTGCGATGCCACTCGTGTGGAAATGAAGAGTACGTCAAGAAAAACGTCGTCACCCAGGGCTCCAAGGGCAGATGTCGCCGTGCCCAGGCCTCGGTGGCGTTTCTCTACTTCAGTACCTTTACTGTTCTAGCCCTCTTGGTATACTCGGTCATTGGTGTCTTCAGCCAGGGCGCCTTCTCTCTGCCATCGACCCGCCGTAACCAGGCCCCTCGCACCGGCATCCCCACCATGTCCCAGGTATAATCTTCTTCTTCCCCTCCTCCTCCACAAGAATGTGCTAATTATTTTATCAAACCTGCCTGCTCTTTAAAATGTATCACCTCGTCATACCCTCGCTGGCCACGGTCTTCCGCCCCCAATCCAACTCTCTATTTCCTCCACTTAATCTTCCCGTCTCTATTATTATTTGATTCTTATTTTCTTGCAATTGGGTTGTCGAGCGGGCTCTGCCTCCGGCGGCTGGGCGCTGCCCAGACCCGTGGCTCCGCTTCGCGGAGGGCTTGGTTCGTGGGCCTGGGAGTCAGGCCTGTGTGACACAACAAGGACCTCGTGCTGGCCAGCGGCCCTGCGACCACCGATTGTCCCGAACGGGCGCGGACCAAACAAAGACACCGTTCTGGCAATCGATCGGCGCCGCTGCCGCTGCCGCTGCCGCTGCCGCTGCTGTCGCTGCTGTCGCTGGTGCTGGTGCTGGTGCTGCTGCGCAGGCGTATGGATGGCTATCTGAGAAACATACAAACACAGCGCGGACCCCGAATCGCTGCCCGTCCGCCTCCGTCTGGCCTCCGCCCGCCTGGACGGCTCCCCACCCCATTGCAGGTCTCGCAGGTCTCGCAGGCTCTCGTCGTGCTCTCGTCGTGCTCCCTGCGCCGCGCACCGTACCGCTCGCTGCCTGCGTCTGCTGCGTCCTATTCGGTCCTGTCTGGGCCGCCTTGGGCCTTTCGTTCCATTCCAGTCAAGGAACTCGCCTCCCTAAACGGGCCTGTCAACCAGCCTCGCTATTGTTGTCGGCTCTGTGCCCGCCGCCCGAGCCTGTCTCCGCCAGGGCCCTGCCTCCGGCGGCTGGGCTCCGCCCAGACCTGGTTGTGCTCGCTTCGCGAGCTGCTGGGACGGGCAGGCGCTCCACGCTCTCCGCGAAGCGGAGCAACGGGTCTGGGCAGCGCCCAGCCGCCGGAGGCAGAGTCGTGGTGGAGCTCGCTTCGCGAGCTGCTCGGACGGGCTGGCGCGAGACTCCACGCCCTCCGCGAAGCGGAGCCACGGGTCTGGGCAGCGCCCAGCCGCCGGTGGCAGGAGACAGGCAGACCTGGAGGCGTGTATTAAGGCCGTTTATTATTAGATATAGATATAAATGTATGTGTAAAAAGAAAGAGAATAAAGGGGCAGACAGAACAGCAAGGGAAGGTAACGAAACAGAAACGGACGGAGAGGCGTGTAAAAGTACAGTTGAGTAGACGAGACGGGAATCACTTGCTCCGGGAGAAGAGTTTGCCCCAGATGCTGCGACGCTTGGAGTTGGACGACGAGTTTGCAGATTCCGAGAGCTGCGAAGTTTTGTTGCGGAGGGAGATTAGTGGCTCGCGGGCAGGCGTGGCCTGCGATGGCGAGGTGGGTTTGGCTGGTGAGCTTGTGGCCGGGGCGGGGGCGGGTTCGGCGGCGACCGGGGCAGCAACGGCGGCCTTGGTCGTGGCAGCAGCAGTGGCCGCAACGGCAGCGACAGTAGCAGCAGCGGTGGTGGTGGTTGTGGCAGCAGCAGTGGTAGCGGCAGTGGCGGTGGCAGGAACTGCTTTACCAGCCGCTGCGTGAGCAGCAGAGACCTTGGCCTGTGGGTCTAAAGTCTGATAAAGAGGCTCGGAGGGAGCCGGGGCTGCTGCGCTCGAGCCCACATCGGGCGAAGGACTGGGCGAGAGGCCTGGAAAGGCGCCAGGAATGGCCACCTTCGAAGGCCGCTGAGGAGCAGGGTCTTCGTGGGGAATGGTGTTGGTGGTAGTGGTGATGACAGGACGAGACGCTGCCTGAGGAGCAGGCGGTGAAGTCTTGGACGCAGCAGCACCTGATCCCGAAGTGCCATTTGTCGATGGAGCGGATACCGGGGCAGGAGCGGCAGGAGCAGCCGTTACGGCAGGAGGAGCTTCAGAACCGACAGATTTGACTCCAGGAACACCAAACGATCCAGTAGGTGTGGCAGAATGAGCCACTGGCACAGCACCGGGAACGGCCTTGGGCACTGCCTTGGGAATGGTCTTTGTCGGGAGAGCAGCGATAGGTGGTGCAGGGGTAGCAGTTTCAGCATGAGGGGTGGCTTTGGCACTAGTCTCAGCGGCCTCTCCAACCTTGTCACTCTCACTTATTTCCTTGCCAACTTCTTTAGATGTGGCATTCTCGCTCTTCAAAGTTACCACACTGGCCTTATCATCAGCCTGAAGAGTGGGAGTCAGTGTAGTGGGAGCCAGCGTAGTGGGAGCCAGCGTAGTGGGAGCCGCCAGCGTAACAGGAGCAGCTGTAGGTTCCGGTTCCGCCACAAAACTGTGGTTCTCGTTATTCGAGGCATCACGAACAGTGGTCTTCGAGGGGTCGGTGGTCCAGTTACCATCAATGACATATTTATACATGTACTTCTGACCCACTTGTAGGTCTTTTAATACAATTGTGTACAAAGTGCCTTGGGTATTGTCCAGGCTCTGAGGAGTCCAGCTAGAAAACTCTCCAGCAACCTGGACCGATTCGTGTTTCGAACCATCATCATAAGTTAAAGTATGAGAGGTCATTTCGGTAAATGACACGATTGAACGAATTGTTTATCGGATGGGTTCTATCAGTTAGTATTAAACAGTGATGACGCAGTAGCACCGTTGGTAGTGATAGCAGCAATAACCAACAGTCACGTCAAAGTGCTCGTTGCTTAATAGACAAAAGTTTAACTGAAACACTCGCTCCACATGGATGATGACCTGCTTATCAACCGCCACTGCAACTGCTGGTCGCCGCTGCCGCTGCTCATTCCTCGTTTGCTCATGGCAGTCATTATTCTCTTTCCACTCCCACTTCTCTTCCCACTCCAACTGCCATCTTGTCGTGCCACCGTCGCCACTTACTAATATTCTTTGTTCAAACTATAATTACGTCTGCTTGGCTCTGGTCTCGACAATGTCGACAATTCAAACAAACACCGCTCGACAGATGATTCCACACACAACGCGCAATTTATCGCTGGCCCACAAAAACAACAGATACAATCAATTGTGCAAGCTGAAACGAAAACCAAAAAAAAACTGATTGCACACCAAAGACGCCGGAAGACGCCAGCCTGCTTATCTCAATTAAGCCCCGACTGGGAGTTAGAGGCCGCCCGTGCTGTCTCGAACAATAGTGGCCTATCAGCCTCGCCGCGCGCTCCCACACCCCCTGTGTCCGAGTCTCGGGCCACGCACCGGCCCCGGGCGCTGGACGGGCGCTGCCTCCGGCGGCTGGGCTCCGCCCAGACCTGGTTGTGCTCGCTGCGCGAGCTGCTTCGCGGTGCTTCACGCTTCACGGTCCCAGCTCGAGCGAAGCGAGCCACGGGTCTGGGCAGCGCCCAGCCGCCGGAGGCGCTGGTCCGGAGCACGTGACCGCGACCCGCGAAGATGCCGGCAGGACCCTGGATGTCGCCGGCCCACGAGAGCGTGCGAGGAAGCAACAGCAGCAGTCAAGGTGTTTACGTTCCAGCGGGCAGTGTACTCGACAATGCCTCGACGACGAGTGATTCTGCAGCCGCGAGACGCTGCGCGCGACGTGCGCATCAAGGCCGTCATCTTCGACATGGACGGCACGCTGTGTCTTCCGCAAGTACGTGCCCCGTCTGTCGCCCTCCGGGGGCTGGGCGCTGCCCAGACCCGTGGCTCGCTTCGCTCGAGCTGGGACCGTGAAGCGTGAAGCACCGCGAAGCAGCTCGCGCAGCGAGCACAACCAGGTCTGGGCGGAGCCCAGCCGCCGGAGGCAGCGCCCCCGCCAGCCCGGCGAGGACAGGTCTAACAGTGCCCAGACGTATATGTTCAGTAAGGCTTTTCCTCCCACCGACGATTGGGCGACGGATCACTAACCGGGTGACGGGAAGAACAGATGAGAGACGCGCTGGGGATCGCGAAGTCGGTGGACATTTTGGACCATGTGCACAGTCTGCCCGAGGACGAGGAGGAGGCTGCCCAGGAGAAGCTGCGGGCGATTGAGCGGGCCGCGATGGTGGAGATGCAGCCCCAGCCGGGGCTTGGGCAGCTGATGGACGTGAGTAGGGCAGTGATGGGGGG